>CM035840.1:166125368-166387868 GCA_020510985.1 Pholidichthys leucotaenia | reverse complement strand
GTGGGTGGAACAGTTATTGCATGTTTAAGTTCTGCTATAACAGGAAGTGTTATGGGGGCATAAATTTGAATTGATATTTTTTAATCTAATAATTGAACTACTGTAATTAATTATGTTATTGCCTTAATATTTATATAAATACATATACACACACATATAAAACCAAGAACCCACTGACTCTTAGATGAAAAACTTTGAACGCTTTAACTCAAAAACGAAACCTAATCAAGTCACCCCTTCAAAGATGTTTTCCCAAGAAAGTTGCATTACTACAAGCAACTTAAACCACTTCTACTATTAATGGTAAATTTCACAGGAGTATCTAATCCCATAAGAACATTTTTGATAAAAGTCTGGTTGGTGATCATTTTCAAAAGGTGTGCTGGCATTCAAAAATAGAAAGTAATCAGCATACTGAAAACAGGTAGCCTCTTTGCCATCCCATTTGTGAAGAGATAAAGGAAATGATGGAGATGCCTTCTGGAGTGCTAACAAGTCATCCATCAAAAACATTGATACAGTTGGTGGAAAGACTTTGTGGTGATTAGAGCTTTTATTTATTCACATCTGTATTTATCCGTTTAAACTGCATAAATCAAAACATTGATTGTTATGAGAAATTAAAATATGAAGGGAAAAAATAGCTGACTTGGGGGAGGTTGCACTTTCTATACATTCAAGATGGTAGATTTTATATTGTATTTTCAGTAGGACTGAGATTACTGTGCATTGTGGTATATTGCATAACTGATGTGAATACCATTCTTGAGGGGAAACAATGATGGGGTTAATCCACTGAAATTGTATAAGGAGTGCACTGGAACTACAGTGGAGATCAAAATTAGAGAACAATGTATTAATACTTAATTTATTATGAAATATTGTTGTTCTTCATTTTTCAGAATTTTACAGCATTTTTCAGCTGTGGCTATACCACAGCTGTACTAGCATGTTTTTTGTTTTTTAAATAACTAAGGCACTTCAACAAAAACATTTATTTTGTAAGAACAAAAAAACAAAAACAAAAACAGTGAACAAAATTAGAGAACAGTAACCACTGTGTCAGAAGAGAAGATTTAAACAATGCTTTTTTAGGGCAATAGGATTCAAAAATTAATAGGAAGTGTAGAGGCCCTTGCTTTAACCTCTTGCACTCCGTTGTACCGCGGACGGGCAAGTCTCTGCATCCTAGAGCACATGAGAGCGCACGAGGCGCTCTCGTGCGCTCTAGGACGCATGATGGAGATGGTGATGTAGGTGGTAATGGCGTCCAAGCGCGCACTGAAAATAAAAGCTGCAGACTCAGCCGCGAACAGATTAGTTCATTTGATTGACCTCTCATTCGACTAATAAGAGCCTTGAATTGGGTTTCTGAAACCTTGAAGAACCAATGACTGAAAACCTAGCAACAAGGACCCGCCTACCAACGCTGTGAATGCAGTGAGCCAATTGAAGCAGAGAAGTTCGCGAGCTGTTTTTTTTAAGACTGGGTGAAGACTGACTGCTGCAGTGGATCAAAAAAGGACCCGCAGGAAGAACCCCACAGACCCAGCAGCACGGAGACCATCCACAAATGCAACCTGTGTGACAGGGAGTACCATTCGCGCATCGGCATGTTCGGCCACAGGCGGTACTTATTTTGTTTTTGTTCCAGCAGAGTAGACGTTATGATTTCTTCCATGGTCATAGACCGACGGAGGCTGACGACGAAGGCTGAGTGACACACACACCTTCGCCAGTCTTTTTTTAATTACTACTGTTATTTGTTTTGAAAAATCGTTCACCAAAAAACGCAATCATGGAAGCACAAAACCGCAATAATGGAATTATGTTTTGATCGGGTTGCGAGACCAGAACCACGAGCAGACCAGCGTCACGTTCATCTGACAATGGGGAAGAGAAGTTCGCCAGGACACTGCTGTGAAGAGGTAAGGTGTTATAAGCTAAATTATTCTTTATTACTGAAAATTGTAATCCAAAATGACTTTTGACCGATCGGTAAATTACAACTGTGCGGCGCACGAAGTCTGAAGTTCGTGCGCCGCGGTACACGGTTCGTTCGTCGCGTCCAGACCGTGAATGCTGCCCCCCCGCCCCCGCTATTCTTCTGTAGCGAGGTGGGGGGAGAAGCCGCGGTGACTGAGCTGCGGTCCCACATCCCACATGAGGCTAATCCGTCATGTAGCGATGGTTGATGTCCATCCTCTGTAGCGAGGGAGGGGGACAACCCCCCCCCCACACACACATACAGACACAGCCCTGAGTGTGACCTTTCATTAGAGCCCAAAATGAAGCTTCTACATTGAAGCATTCAAAAGTTACAGACCTTTTTCCAAACTGTGCCATTTGGCACAATTTGGCACAGTTCCAAAACGCCTGGGAACAGCCTGAGGAAAAGGCTGTGTAATATATTCATTTTTGGTGGTATTGTTACAAAATTTGGACCTCAGCTGGATAACACTTGGTTCTACATTACTGTTGCATTTTCCAGCCCGGATCTGAAGCTGTGTGTTATTTGCAAGCATTTGTATCCAAAAAAACACCCAGGCCAAATTTATTTTCTTCAAGTTCACTATGTTTAGATGACTGTAACTCAGTGGCCGGAGCACTTAGAGAGATTATGACTGTTTTGCCAAAAAATTCAAAGTGTTTTCTTTTAAATGAGACCAACCCCATGAAGATGCTGCAAAGGGTTGAAGAACAGCTTTCGATTTACTTTGGGCACATTATTTTTTGGCGTTTTTAGGAAAATTGACCGGAGTGCAAGGGGTTAAATGACTTCAGCACATCTGCACTCACAGGACATCGCTAGTTTCTTACACTGCTCTGGTTTGATCTTGGTCCATTCTTCTTGCAGTCTCTTCCACAGTTCAGTAACTGTCATGGGTTTCTTAGCCATTACTTTGTTGCAAAGGATATTAAAGAGATTCTCTATGGGGTTTAGATCTGGACTCTGGGGCAGCCATGTCATTGTTTCAGTATTGTTAGATTCAAGGAACTGTTTAACCCATTTTGCAGTGTGACGGGGCATTGTCTTACATGACAATTGCAGGCTGATTGGGAAACAATTGCAGTGAAGGAGCTGCATGTTGCCAAAGGAGTTGGAAAAACACCACACATACAAAGTTAGTTTTCATCTTGGCACATTTTCAAAGTATGAGTTATGGTCATGCCAAAGACCATATGAAAATGGAACTTCCTGCCATCCAGCTTGGTGCTCAGCAAAAATGAAACAGAGAAGAGAAATGCGGGTGGCTGTGGCTCAGGAGGTAGAGTGGGTTGTCCAATAACCGAAGGGTTGGCGGGTTGAATCCTGCTTTTCCTGTCATGATCCTGGGGCATGGGTTTGAGCCGTGCCCAGTGAGCGTTTTTTTGATATCGCTTAGATTATTATGATGTTTTTGATTTTTCTTGTGTTTGTATTTTTATGTTTCTGGTTTGTTTATTTTGACAGTGCTGTGCAGCTTCCGGCTGTCAATTCCTTCGGGGCTGCACAGCTGCTGCCATTTGACTACTCATGGATAACACCTGTCTCTGATATTTGTGTGTGTATTTAAGGGACACGGCAACCTCTGCCGTTGCCATGTCCTTCTTCTCTTCCTGTGTATGCCTGCCCGCTGACTGTCACAGAGGGTTTAGGTCCCACTGTCGAGGTGAGTTGGTGTAATCCGTCTTGTTGCTTTTTTCCTTTCTTTGTTCTCTCACCTGTCGAGCCCCATAGCCCTCGGGGTCCTCCGGCTTAGCTTCTCCCCTGGTAAGGCGTTCCCTGACTTTATACCTCTGACGTTGAGCCCCACTCTCCTCCAGCATCCGTAATTATGTCTCCTTATTATTACACTGCAAGTTCATTTGTTATATTAGTTTGAATCGTTCTTGTCTGTGTTTTTGTTAATAAATGTGCCAACCTACAGCAAGCTTTTGGTGTCCTATTTTGCCCCCGTGAAACAAGCACATTATGACAGAAGGAAAGTAAATCTGGTGGCAGATCTTGTGGTGGATTTTGCCTCTAAGGCTCAGGTCACCAACACTCCCAAGGCCGTTTTTGGCTTCATGAACTTCGCAACCGGACTGAGACTTGTCCCAGTCTTTGGAGCTAGCCAGGTCTGACTCCTCTCCTCACAATGATTTACGAAACTAGACAACAAGTTGTGGGGATGTTGGAAAATTCTCCCTCAGTTCAACTCATCCCAAAGAAGCGTTCACGGGGGCGGGGGGCTCGCCACTCCCGCCTCAAGTCCACGCCATCACCCTCCAGCAAGACAGCTCTTGAGGTTCCCGGAGAGGCGGAGCCGGACCCCGGAGCAGCAGCTGACTCCATCACCTCCCAGGAATTCAGGCAAGTGAACTCTTGTTTTCCATTACTAAAAAATGAATATTCTTGCCTGTTTCCTGGAAAGAAGACCCAGTCCCTGCAGTCCACTGGGTTTTCTCTGTCTGCTGCTGAGAGGTCCTCCAGGTTTTCTCCGCCTACGCCCACTTCCATGTCTTCTGAGGCGGCTTTTCCACAATCCACAGAGGGGCCCAGGCTCATCATGGGCACGGAGAGGAATGACTGTGCACCTGCTGCAGCAGAAAACATTGCACACCAGGATGACAGTCAAGTATCATTTATTTCTTCTTCAATTCATCATGATGTGCCTTGCCTGATCCCTGGTAGGGAGGCTCAGGAAACGCAGTCCCCTGAACTCTCACCCCCAGCTGCAGCAAATAATTCCTCACCTGTCCTCTCCATGTCCTCCCCATCTGTCCCTGAGCGTCCGCCGGTCCCTGAACTGAGCCGCCAGAGGATGGAGGAGCCAATGGCCCTGGAGGTCCCTGTTCCAGTGCCAGTGGAGAGCCGACCCCCAGCTGCCATGCCACAGGAGCCACCATCGTGGATCACTTTGTCTGGGGCACCGGGACTGCACACACCATCATGCCTGCTGTGGAGACTGCTGCAGCAGAGTTGCAACCAGACCTCCAGAGGACTGAGCGTGGAGCATTGTTGCCTGGATCGACGGGAGTCCTGGACAACGGTGGAGCTTGTGTGTAGGCAAATGCCCTCTTCTGTTCCTATTGTTTCTATATTGGAGAAGTCTAGTCTGATTCATGGGGAGGAGAGCCAAGAACAGCCATCAGCTGCACCTGAGCTCACCTCACCTGGCTCCGCCGCTGCTGGTGACCCTGGCCCTGTTCTTCTGCTTTTTTGGCCTGAGCCTTCGCCCAGGGTCACCGGGAAAGATCCACCTGGGCCAGAAGTCTCCATGGGTCCAGGCTCGCCACCTGAAGCAATTGTGGGTTCAGCTCTTCCTTCTAAGGTTGTCACTGATGCTCCATCCAAGCCTGGGACCTCCGTGGGTGCTGCTTCCCCTTCGGCTGAGGTCATTGAGGATGCGGCATTGCTCCCATCTGGGGTCAATGAGGATTCAGTGTTGCTCCTGTCCAGAGCCACCGAGCATGCGGCGTTGCTCCTGTCCGGAGCCACTGAGGGCACAGCGTTGCTCCTGCCCGGATCCACCGGGGGTGCAATGTTGCTCCTGTCCAGAACCACCGAGGGCACAGCGTTGCTCCTTCCCGGAGCCACTGAGGGTGTGGCGTTGCTCCTGCCCGGATCCACCAGGGGTGCAGTTCTGCCTCAGACCGGGGCCACCATGGGTGCATCCCGAGAGGTTCCCACTGAATGGCCGCCCTTTGCTGAGGGTTGCCAACCCCTAGCTCCCTGGGCTAATTGACCTAGGGATGCTGGGAGGCCACCTGAAGGGCTGTTTCTTCTGCTTTGCTGGTTCTGGGGCATGGGGAGGCCACTTGATGTGTCCCAGCACAGATGCCGCTGGTCTTGGGACTTAGGGAGACCGCCTGAACTGCCCTGCTGCTCCGTTGGGTCTGGGGGATGGGAAGGCCACCCTCCATGTTCCAACACAGATGCCAGTGGTCGTGGTACTCGGGAAGACCGCCTGAACTGCTCCATCCATTTATCGGTTGGGCTTAGAGTCCCGTGTGGCCACCTGGTAGACTGAGTGTAGTTCATGGGTGTTTTCTTTTGGTTTTCTTTTTGTTTTTGTTTTTGTTTTTGCTCTGGTTTCGGTCCCTCCGTTCCTAGGTTCCCCCTCTATCCCCACCAGGGTGGTCATTTCTATGTGTGTGGGAGGTTTTGTTTTTTCTTGTCTTTTTTGTGATGTTACCCTGGGGTGTCTGAGTCCATCCCTTGGGGGGGGGGGGGCTCTGTCATGATCCTGGGGCACAGGTTTGAGCCATGCCCAGTTTCTCTGCCCAATGAGCATTTTTCTGGGTTTTTTTTCTGTTATCTCTAAGATTATCATGATGTTTTTGAGTTTTGTTGTGTTTGTGTTTTTTATGTTTCCGGTTTGTTTATTTTGACAGCGCTGTGCAGCTTCCGGCTGTCAATTCCTTCGGGGCTGCACACCTGCTGCCATTTGACTACTCATGGATAACACCTGTCTCTGATATTTGTGTGTGTATTTAAGGGACACGGCAACCTCTGCCGTTGCTGTGTCCTTCTTTCCTTCCCGTGAATGCCTGCCCACTGACAGTCACCGTGGTTTTAGGTCCCGCTGTTGAGGTGAGTTGCTGTGCTCCGTCTTGTTGCTTTTTCCCTTTCTCTGTTCTCTCAGCTGTTGAGCCTCATAGCCCTCGGGGTCCTCCGGCTTAGCTTCTCCCCTGGTCAGGCGTTCTCTGACTTTATACCTCTGACGTTGAGACTCACTCTCCTCCAGTGTCCATAATTATGTCTCCTTATTATTATACTGCACGTTCATTTGTTGTATTAGTTTGAATCGTTCTTGTTTGTGTTTTTGTTAATAAATGTGCCAACCTACAGCGAGCGTTTGGTGTCCTATTTTGCGCCCGTGAAACAAGCGCATTATGACACTCCCCAGCCATCCTGCTGTTGTGTCCCTGGGCAAGACACTTTACCCACCTTTCCTCCAGTGTCCATGCGTATAAATGTTCGGTAGCGGTTGGAGAGGCCATTGACAGCCACATTTCCATCAGTCTGCCCAAAAGCTACTGTGGCTACAGTGGTAGCTTTCCACTACCATTGTCTGTGGAGTGAATGAATAATGTATACATTGTAAAGTGTCTGTGAAAAGTGCCATATAAATTTGATGCCTTATTATTATTTTATTTTTCTGGCCATATATGAGATGGCTATGGACAATGTGCTGGGAGGAAAGAGCAAAGTATAACAAAGTGTAGATTCCAGGTATGCGTCTAGGTGTGGGTCCATGTCTTGAGAATATGAACTGTCAGCTGATAAATCTCCAGAAGTAATGTCATACAAGCATATCTAGATAGAATAGAACTTTGTGAAATTCATATTATATGAAAGAAAATGTCTTAAGAGTGAAAGAAGGCCTGGAAAATCAACCATAGTCAATTGCTTGCTGAAATTATCTTCCATAATAGCCATAATATTTTTTCTTTCAGTTTTTATCAGTTTCATTAGTCTTCAGTTTGACATTAACAAGTTTGTGAAAAAGGCACCAAAAATGAACTACACAAACAATGAGACAGATCCGTTTTGCTTCAGTTTCTACAATATGTGACAAATGCAGTGAGTTATCCTGTAACCTCATCTTGAGTGAGCACCTAGGTATTGTGGCATGCGTTGCCGGGAAGTGTCATTTTTTTGGAGCTCATCCATCCATCCATCCATCCATCTTCTTCCGCTTAATCCTTTTTGGGCCGCGGGGGGGCTGGGGCCTATCCCAGCATCTTTGGGTCATGAATTTAAATTTCAACCAGATGGAGAAATAAAGCAGCTACCCAATCTCTCAACAGGTCTGTGTGTGTGTGTGTGTGTGTGTGTGTGTGTGTGTGTGTGTGCGCGCGCGCACATGCATACGTGCGTGCATGTGCGTGTGTGTGCTTTTCCATCAACAGTGGGGTATCAGAACATACTTACAGCTGTTCCATATTTCAAGCGTAAGTGATGAATGCAAACAAATTCATACAAACTAACCCACACACATGCACAAATATATTTCCTAAATTTCACCCAATATTCATAAAAGCACTTTTATGACATTACTCTCTTTATCCATCTTGCCATTGCTTTTTCTGTGGGTATATGAGTGGACAGCTGTGCACTGCTGATCTTCTCTCCTCCCCTGTGGACAGTTCACACTGTGCAAATGTGCACCAGCTCTCCTCTATATGTCCTATGTGCATAAGACACACACATGCAGGCAGAGGTGATACTGAAAAGAAACAAGGAAAATGTGAAGATTAGAAAAGAAAAGTAGAAAACTGTTTGTGCTGCTTCCTCAGCAATGGAGTAATTAGAATGGACTCAACTGAGATGCAGACCCACGGCTTTTGCAGCTGTACAGATTTAAAACTTTAACCTTCGACTATTTGACACCACACCTATAGGTTGAGGTCAGGATCCCAAAGTGAACCCATGTAGGGGACCCTAACTTTTGTTGTTCTTGAGATGTAGTTTATAAGGCATTTCGACCTCAACTTTTGACCTTGTGATCCCAAAACCATCGTCTCAATTTGGGATCGCAAAGGTGAACCTGTGTACCAAGTAGGTGACGCTAGCTTTACTCATTCTATAGTAACAGGGCACAGCGAATGCAAAGGTTGACCTTTGACCCCAAATCCATAGTCAGAGACCAGGGTCTCAGGGTGAACGTGTGCACCAAGTTTGGTGACCCTAGCTTTCTTTGTTGTTGAGATATAAGGTGCGTTTGACATTAACTGCGGATGACTTCGTCTGATGAAGGTCTAACGTGATCTGCATGTTTCTGCTGGGGCAGAGTAAAAATGCAGCACAGCAAAGGGGGACAAGTTTTACTTCTCACAGCACCATCTTGCCTTTTTTTTAAAAAGATTATTTGTAAAAGCTTTATTAGAACACTAAATAATTTGATACAAAGTACATTCAAAATAAATACAAGATGTTTACAAAACTTCACTATAAGTCAATTCATGACCTTTTCAACAGCTGTAAAACAACTAAAAATTATTTTCAACCAATTTGTCATTAAAAATTATTTATTCTTGTAATTTATAGGACTATTGATCCAAATGATCTGTTTGTGTGAAGAAAAATTATGCTTGTACACGTGAAGCCAACATGTCTGTCTATGGAAATTTGAGAAATGAATAGGAAGATTGTTTATGTCATAAATTCATTTTAGCAAAAAAAAATGTTCCACTTGTTTTTATTAAAAAGTAAAATTTGGGATCAAATACCAGAGTTTATCTTTGATTTTAATAAAATGTTTAATCCAGTTTAGAAATTATATTAGGTGTATGAAAAATACATTAAAATACATAAATACATAAAATGTTTCCAGCTTGTTTAAATTATTTAGATTACTTTAATTTTCCATAAGCTATAAATTTAAATGAAAAAAAAAGAATCAATGTTTAAAAAAAACTGAGTCTGGAACATCTAATACCTGTGCTGGATAAAGAAGTGACAAGCCTTCAGTTTTAAACAAAAGTTTTCTAGAGGATAAATCCATCCTGACTCATACATTAAATTTATTTCTTTGGAATAAGGTGTTTTTTCCATCTTTATTAAAGTGTCAAATGCAGCAGCAATAAACAGTTAATGAATGAAGAACATCAGAGAAAAAGAAAGTGAAATGGATTTTTAACAGATAGCACATGAGGGATAATACACTTACAGTGGTGTAAAAAAGTGTTTGCCCTGTTCCTGATTTCTCATTTTTTGTATGTTTGTCACACTTAAATGTTTCAGATAATCAAATAAATTTAAATATTAGACAAAGATAACACAAGTGAACACAAAATGCAGTTTTTAAATGAAGGTGTTCATTATTAAGGGTAAAACAAAATCCAAACCTGTGTGAAAAAGTGACCCCCCCCCCAAAAAAAAAAAAATGTGGAAAGCTGAGTTCAATTTCTCTAGCCACACACAGGGCTGCCACACCTGTTGTCAATCAAGAAATCACTTAAATAGGACCTTCTTGACAAAATGAAGTCAACCAAAAGATCTTCAAAAGTAGGACATCATGCTGCAATCCAAATAAATTCAGGAACAAATGAGAAACAAAGTAATTGAGATCTATCAGTCTGGAAAAAGGTTTTAAAGCCATTTCTAAAGCTTTGGGACTCCAGTGAACCACAGTGAAAGCCATTACCTACAAATGGCAAAAACATGGAACAGTGGTGAACCTTCCCAGGAGTGGCCGACCGACCAAAATTACCCCAAAAGCGCAGCGACAACTCATCCAAGAGGTCGCAAAAGACCCCATAACAACATCCTAAGAACTGTAGGCCTCATTTGCCTCAGTTAAGGTCAGTGTTCATGACTCCACCATAAGAAAGAGACTGGGAAAAAATGGCCTGCATGGCAGAGTTCCAAGATAAAAAACATTGCTGAGCAAAAAGAACATAAAGCCTCATCTCAGTTTTGCCAGAAAACATCTTGATGATCCCCAAGACTTTTGGGAAAATATGCTGTGGACTGACGAGATAAAAGTTGAACTTTGTGGAAAGTGTGTGTCCCATTACATCTGGCGCAAAAGTAACAGAGCATTTCAGAAAAGGAACATCATACCAACAGTAAAATATGGTGGTGGTAGTGTGATGGTCTGGGGCTGTTTTGCTGCTTCAGGACCTGGAAGCCTTGCTGTGGTAAATGGAACCTTGAATTCTGCTGTCTACCAAAAAATCCTGAAGGAGAATGTTCGGCCATCTAGTCATGACCTCAAGCTGAAGCACACTTGGATTCTGCAGCAGGACAATGATCCAAAACACACCAGCAAATCCACTTCTGAATGGCTAGTGGCCTAGTCAAAGTCCTGACCAGAATCCAATTGAGATGCTGTGGCATGACCTTTAAAAGGCGGTTCATGCTCGAAACCATAGATATATAACCCTAGATTGGCAGCGCTGGCCAGTCCGTGGTCGCGGGGGCGTGACGCACGTCCGCCATCTTGGTACAGGATATCTGTAGCACATCCCTGTGGTCCAGTGCAGACACCTGCTTGGGTCATTCTCCTTTGTTAAACGTTTGACAGGCTTCAGTGAACATGTTTACAACACAGTACAACACAGCACATAGTGGTTTACTTTCAGCATAATCTGCATAAATATTAGGTGTTTAAGAGCTTCATAATTATTAAATTATGGCATTTTGCAGTGTCTCAATCAAGAACTGTCAAATGAGCTGAAAAAAAGTTACCATACCCCCTGATTAATAATTAAGGCTAGCTCTTTCATTGTAGCCATTTATGCATAAATATATGACCGAAATTGATTAATTCATACTTTGTCCTGGGCTGTATTTGTTATATTTGCCACCCCAGGCAACCAGCTTATTTTTGGCCCCCCCCACCTCAATTGTCAAAAATGTTTATCAAAGAAATATTTCAGCCTGTGCTATACAAATTGGCCTAGATATGTAAACTTTGAAATAAATAAAGAGAATAAAAAATTACAAATCAATTATTGAAATTTCTTCATTTAACTAGACAGACATTATACACTCCCCCCCCCCATCTACCTGGATCTGTATAGCAGTTGTTTAAAATCAATTTGAAATTCTTATTGATTTTAGGCCCACATAACAAATTTATACAATACACCAATGTTCATTACAAATTTATTAAATTTATTGCATAGAATAATGCACTCAACATGAAAGCAGCAAGCTCATATTAATCAATTGCAAAGTGAGGTGAAGTGTTAATTGAATCAAAACCCAGTTTAAAGCAGTAGATGTAGGCTTTATAAATTTAACCCAGAGCCAGGTCAAGAATTCGGGCAATATAGAACATGTACAGTATATAGGCTTATATATTAATGCGGTAGACATGTACATTTATTTGCATACATACATGAAGGGCTAGGCCTATAGGCCCTATTGATTTAAAAATACTAGTGCTGAAAAAATTGAAGCTGAAAAATTGATATAATATATACCTTGTAGCTGAACACAGACCTGTTGCTCACTCTGTTATATAATTCTTCCTCTTGTAGTGGAAACTAAGGTGATATGCATAATAACAATAGTAAGTTAACATACATAATAACAATATTACATTATCTGCAAATGGTAAAAGGTAGCAACTTACACATGGAAAGTGTGTCCATTTCCCTTCCTCTGCACATTCCTACAAGTTGCATGTGCACGCTGTCCCGGCATCTCGGAAGCCTTGGCAAAAGGGAACTTCCCATGAACTGTAGACCTACACCTAACAGCAATAAGCACATATTTTAAAAAATATTATATTATGTAGCACAATAAGCACATGCCTACAAAGTAAAAAATATCACAATGTGGTATATATGACTCTTATATCCCATATCTACATATGTTAGAACAAGTGGAAATGTTTTGTGACAGCATATGTAAGGAGCTTCACACCTAGAAGGGACAGAGCATCCCCCACGCCGGGGTAAAGACAATGGACCTCCCAAGACGCGGCAGTGGAGACGGACTCGACACCTTTACCCCCTGAAGCGAGAGGGGGAGTTCCCATCACCTCCCAAGACAGGGAGAGGGGATGGCAGGACAATGGGGATTAAGATAACGGGGAGATGTTACCTTTTTCAATGAGTGGCTCTGACGTCAGCTGTTTCAATGAGTGGTGCTATGTGTGCTTGTATTTAACCAGCGAGCGAAGCAGAGATCTCTCTCTTGCCTTCTGCCAAGCTTTACACCTGATGAGATTTGATAGAGGAGCTATTCATTAAAAACCCTGTTTTTAATACAAAACCGCCTCGTTATTTCAGCTCCACTACACTGGTGACCCTGACGCGAGAATATGGACCGGAGGTGTTCTTCAAGCTGCTCATCCATGGTGGCTCTGGCATACGCCAGCGACGACGCAGACGAGGGAACAAGCAGACAGCTGTTCCCCACGGCAGAGGGCACTGAGAGAGCTCAACCGAGCTCCAGCACCGGCGTGAGAGCCGTAGAAACGCACTCTCACCCGGCGAACACGACAATGATGGTGTGCACGAACGCCGTCGCTGTCAAGCTGCCAGACTTCTGGAGAGAAGACCCTGCATCTTGGTTCCAGCAAGCCGAAGCCCAGTTTATACTGGCGGGTATCACAGCAGATGATACTAAATTTTATCACATCATCTCCAAGCTCGACTCCGCAACTTCGAAGTGTGTGCGGAGCTTGGTCCAGCGACCACCAGCCCGGGACAAATATGAGATACTCAAGGCTACCATCGTGGCGAATTATGTCCCGTCAGCGGAGGAGAGAGCCGAAAAGATCCTGGCGGTCTACGGCCACAGAGGGGGCAATCCAAGGACCCTCATGGAGGATTTGCTACAGCTCAAGGAGGAGGACAATGATAATTTCCTTTTCCAGTACATTTTCCTCAGCACTCTACCACCGCATTTGAGAGGGACACTAGCGAGTATGAGGTGCCAGAATCATCAGGACTTCCGCACACTGGCCAACGAGGCTTACCGGCTCGTCAACGCCTGCAGAGAGCGGGCACCCACAACGGCATCCGCAGATCTGAGAACTGACACCCCGAGCTTTGGAGAGACTCAACCCACGGTGACAGCGGCGCGGCCCAAGCACAACAAGCAGAACGACGTCTGCTATTATCACCACCGCTTCGCAGAGAGAGCCCGCAAATGTTTTCCTCCCTGCAAGTTTACGAAGTCGAGGAAACGCCAAAGCCGAGGGCCATTAACAGCAGCGGTCCTCGGCGTAAAGAATCAGCTGTTATACGTGACGGATGGATACACAGGCAAGCAGTTCCTCATCGACACGGGAGCTCAGCTGAGTTTCATCATGCCCTCCCACGTAGATCGAGCCATGGGCACCCGGGGCAACGGAGCAGTGGCAGCCAACGGCTCTGACATCGACACGTTCGGGGAAAAGAGCCTGCACATTCTCATCCACGGCCGCAACTACAAATGGACATTTGTTGTAGCAGCACTCGAGTTTCTCCACCACCTGTGCAGGCCAACGTCACCACGGCGGGAGGTAAGTTTGAGCAACTCCTCACCCAATTTCCAGCACTCACAACCCCCCAATTCTCAGCCACGGTAGCCAAACACGGAGTCAAACACTTTATTCCGACAACCGGAGCTCCTGTTTTTGCCAAAGCTCGCCGCTTAGACGCGGCCAAGCTCAACATAGCAGGGGACAGAAAGGAAGTGGTCAGTGTTGACAGACTCAAACCTGCCTTCTTGCTGAGAGACGAGCCTACACAGGTGGCACGAGCGCCTCGGTGTGGTAGACCCCCCAGAGGAAAAGTCTCAGCCCCCAGGCAGGGAACAAATAATCTCTTTCCTTCCCACAATGCAGATTCACCACGAGAAGGTCCCAGCGGGACACCGAAGCCAACCTACAGCAGTTTTGGGAGAAGGATTAAGCCCAGACAGCACAAGGACTGATACCAATCACCCCGCAATTATCCACTAATTGTGCTACAACAGTTTAAGGCTACTTATGATTTCACTATGCTGTTATGTTTACCACTGAACTTTCTTAGGAGCATAGCTGCTAGAAAATTTCTCCGGTAGCAACAGTTGTAACACGTAGTATTTCATAGCTGTTATCTTAGACTCTAATTCTTTCTATGTCTTTTCCTAGTGTTTGGGGGGCCTGTGGTATATATGACTCTTATATCCCATATCTACATATGTTAGAACAAGTGGAAATGTTTTGTGACAGCATATGTAAGGAGCTTCACACCTAGAAAGGACAGAGCATCCCCCGCGCCGGGGTAAAGACAATGGACCTCCCAAGACGCGGCAGTGGAGACGGACTCGACACCTTTACCCCCTGAAGCGAGAGGGGGAGTTCCCATCACCTCCCAAGACAGGGAGAGGGGATGGCAGGACAATGGGGATTAAGATAACGGGGAGATGTTACCTTTTTCAATGAGTGGCTCTGACGTCAGCTGTTTCAATGAGTGGTGCTATGTGTGCTTGTATTTAACCAGCGAGCGAAGCAGAGATCTCTCTCTTGCCTTCTGCCAAGCTCTACACCTGATGAGATTTGATAGAGGAGCTATTCATTAAAAACCCTGTTTTTAATACAAAACCGCCTCGTTATTTCAGCTCCACTACAACAAAGACTTAATGCTTTTATAAACCAACATTAATAAATTACAAAGTACAATTACTTTTAAATGCTTTGCAGGAATATCCACCCTGTCCCTTCCTATCCATCATAGCAAATATTTATAGTAATGTCAGGCAAAATGTAATATAAGACAGAAATAGTAATGTCTAAGAGATATGACTGCATTAATCATCACCAGATCTTCTTGTACCCCCTCCCTGTAATAGACAAATGCGAAATAGGTCCTGTAAAATTCTATCTGTAAAGTTTCAATTTTCAAATAACATATCTGTAAATTACTATCTGCAAACCTTCATGATGTTGGTCTGATACAGGAGGTAGATGTTTGTACACATATATGTGTAATTATTGTGTAAAGATGGTTTGATAAACCTAAATCTTTCATTAGGCCAAGTGTATACAGGAAAAAGAAAAACTATCCTCACGCTATTTGAGTAACTACCAAACTAGTTACAAGAACCCAAAGTTCATTGTTGATAATATTGGCTACCAATACTGACCCAGTAACAAAGAACACAATGTAACACTGTATACTAATATTACATGAGAAATATTGCCATAAGTATCAAAACTGAATTACAATATACAGTATATTACACTCATGGCAGTCATGCATGTACAGAAATCAGTGACCTTCCAAATGAAAATCAGAGTTTTTACCTTTATTTTTGACAACACGCCATTAAATTATTTAAAAACAAATATTCGACACTTACCTGATCGTTTAGACACCAGTTACACACTGTGTAAACAAACGAGAACCTTGGAAATGAAGACTTAATCAGAGTGTTGTGCGTTGAGCTGTGGATTTGTTGTGATTCCTGTACCAATATGGCAGCCGGAAATCACGCGCTCCAGTGACCTACTTCCAATCTAGGGTTATATATCTATGCTCGAAACCCTCCAATGTGGCTGAATTACAACAATTCTGCAAAGGTAAGTGGGCCAAAATTCCTATGCAGCGCTGTAAAAGACTCATTGGCAGTTATTGCAAGTGCTTGATTGCAGGTGTTGCTGCTAAGAGTAGCCCAAACAGTTATTAGGTTTAGGGGGCAATCACTTTTTCACACAGGGCCATGTAGGTTGGGATTTTTGTTTCCCTTAATAATAAACACATTCATTTAAAAACTCATTGCAGCATGATGTCTATCAAGCATGATGTCTATCTTTTGAGGATATTTTGGCCTACTTCACTTTGTCAGGCATGTCCTAATTAAGTGATTTCTTGATTGAGAACAGGTGTGGCAGTAATCAGGCCTGGGTGTGGCTAGAGAAATTAAACTCAGCTTTCCAAAGATGTGATAAACCACAGTTAGTTTATATTTTAACAGGGGGGCCAATCACTTTTTCACACAGGGCCATGTAGGTTTTGATTTATTTATTTTTTTACCCTTAATAATAACCACCTTCATTTAAAAACTGCATTTTGTGTTTTACTTGTGTTATCTTTGTCTAATGTTTAAATTAGTTTGTTGCTCTGAAAGTGTGACAAACATAAAAAAAATGAGAAATCAGGAAGGTGGCGAATACTTTTTCACACCACTTTATGAAAAATCAAGAGATATTAAAGAACAACTCATGGACACGAGTTCATTAATTTCTTTAGAATTTGACATAATGTTCAGAGTCTTTACTGTGTTTCTCTCAGTTCTAGAACAGGACATTCATATATCGGAGCTCATTCTTAAATATCAAGATATTTGGGGCAGATTACAGGAATTTTGCTTTATGTATACTGTATGATATTTTCCAACAACACAAACACTTGACATATTCACTGAGAAAAGAAGCATTCGAGTTACAGTTTAGAAACAAGACCAGATTTTATGGAAATGATTAGTAAAAGTTAGCAAAAGACTGAAAAACTAGGTAGAAAACCTCTTTCCAAAATTCTTGTGAAATCTGACAAAAAAATAAATAGGAAAATGATTCTCCTTCTGTCAGATACTGCCTCCGGCAGAACAAGAATAAGCAACTCCTTCAGGCGGGAATGGACTTCAGTGCTAGATGTTTAATAACAGGAGCAAAAGAATACAGCTTGGGGGCTGTCAAACAAAGTGCGCTGATAATGCTAAACACTTATTAGCAAACAAATGATGAAGAAAAACCGGAGAAAAATACTGCAATGTCGTGACAATGGGCGACAGGAAATGACAACTTAAATAGGGAGCAAATAATTAGCTTAACACAAGACAGCTGAGACTAATCAAGGGTAATTGAAAACATACAAGAGGCTTGAGGTAAAATGACGGGGGAGACTAGAAAACAGATTAACTAAGACACTGAGGATAACCAAACAAACTAATGATAACAGGATCGTGCAAACAGTTCAAAAATAACAGAAGGCATGGGCATGGTGTGCAGATCATGACAGTTTCACTGTTGAAGAAAGAACATAAAGGAGAGACTTTTTCTGTAAATTTTCTCAAAAATTCACTGCACAAGTAAAACTTGTGTAGTATCTAATAGTGCATTTGTTTTATTGGGGATAACGAATTTATCTGGGTCTTGACATAACGCACGGCTCAGGAGACGCACACACACAGGCTTAGAGTAGTTCAAAGAGTTTATTAACAGCAGGAGTGAATGAGTGCGTGTCTGCGGGATGTAAATGTGTTGGTGATGGTGTCTGCTCCAGGCACAGAGGCAGGTGACCGTACAGCCGAGCAACCCTATGGAGAGAGCACAGGGAGAGGGTGACGGGCATACACCAACACAGGAGGGATTTATGGCGAGAGAAGGACTTACTTGGTGGGTCAGGACAGCTGGCACAACAAGGGGGCGAAGCCCGGAAGACAGCCACCTGGAGAGCTCTGTACAGCAGCGAGGATTGGGCGATGGAGTGGAGATGTCCGCCGCTGGGGAATCCACCTGTGCACAGGGGAGAAGACTGAAGAAAAGAGGTAAGCGATCTTCTTACCAAAATGGTGACGCTGAAGGGAAGTATGCTCACAACGGTGAGGGACGAAGTCTGACGGCTTCAGGCCGAGCCTCCGGGCGAGACGGCCTTTATCCCTCGCCGCTGATGATTGTCAGGTGCGTGAGCAGGTGGCGCCGCTGATGAATGGCGCGGCGTGACAGTACTCCCCCCTCTAGCAGCGCCTCCTGGCGATGGCCTATCCGGGTGCGCTCGGTGGAAGTCCGCGATGAGCGATGGGTCCAACACAAACGACGGGGGCACCCATTGTCGATGCTCGGGCCCATAGCCCTCCCAGTCCACCAGGTATTGCAACCCACGACCTCGGCGCCGGGAGTCCAGGATGGAAGAGACGGACCAGGCCGGATGGCCACCAATCATCCGGGGCGCGGGTTGCGCTGCAGGAGGAGGGCAAAGGGGGTCAGTGACTGCCAGTTTCACCTTCGACACATGGAAAGTGGAATGGATGCGGAGGGAGGGGGGAATAGCCACGCGCACAGCCACCGGGTTGATGATCCGGGTGATGGGAAAGGGACCCATGAATCGCTGTGCCAGCTTCCTCCTCTCGCCTTTTAATGTGACGTCCTGGGTAGACACATACACGAGTTGCCCAACTCTGTACGCCGGGGCAGGTCTTCTGTGTCGGTCCGCCACGGTCCTGTTGCGCTCCGCCGTGCGTAAAAGCGCATGACGCGCGGCAGCCCAGGTGGAGCGGAACTGCCTAAGGTGCGCCCTAACAGAGGGGACAGTCACCTCGTTCTCCTGCGCTGGAAACAGCGGGGGGTCGTAACCCAGGGACGCCTTGAAGGGGGACATCCCCGTTGCAGAAGAGCGGGCGGTGTTGTGGGCATACTCCACCCAGGCGAGATGGTTGCTCCAGGACGTCGGCTTGGATCTAGTAACACAGCGGAGCGCAGCCTCCAGCTCCTGATTGGTCCTCTCACACTGCCCGTTAGACTGGGGGTGATGGCCGGAGGAGAGGCTCACCTTGGCTCCGATGGCGTTACAAAAGGATCTCCAAACCTCGGATGAAAATTGGGGACCCCGGTCCGAGACCACGTCCACCGGAATCCCGTGCAGCCTGACCACGTGTTGGACGAGGAGGCCCGCCGTCTCCAGGGCAGTAGGGAGACCTCGCAGGGGAATGAAGTGCGCAGCCTTGGAGAAACGGTCCACAATGGTCAGGACGGTGTCAAAGGAGTTGGAAACGGGGAGTCCGGTGACGAAGTCCAGTGCGATGTGCGACCAGGGCCTGCCGGGGACGGGCAGAGGCTGGAGCAGACCCGCTGGGGGGGCATTTCCCGACTTGCTGGTGGCACAGATTGGGCAAGCCCGGGCGTAGCGGGCTGCATCCCTCCGCAGGCCTGGCCACCAAAAGGACCGTTGGAGGAGGCTGATCATCCGAGAGGTGCCGGGATGACAGGTGAGCCGGGAGGTGTGGAGCCAGTGGATGACCTCTCCTCGGACCGCAGATGGGACGAACAGTCTTCCCTCCGGTCCGCCGCCAGGATCAGGTTCCACCTCCTGCGCCTTCCGGATCTTGTCTTCAATGTCCCAAGAGATGGCACCGAGGACGCACGACCTGGGCAGGATAGTGTGGGGCGTCTCCTCAGCCTCCACGGGGGTGAACTGCCTAGAGAGGGCGTCAGGCAGGCCGTTTTTGGAGCCCGGCCTGAAGGTGATCGAGAAGCGGAACCTGGCGAAGAACAAAGACCAGCGCGCCTGGCGGGCATTCAGGCGCTTGGCAGATCGTAAATACTCTAAGTTCTTGTGGTCCGTCAGGACCACAAACGGCAGGTCCGCCCCCTCTAGCCAGTGGCGCCACTCCTGTAAGGCGAGTTTAATGGCCAGGAGCTCTCTGTCCCCCACATCGTAGTTCCTCTCCGCCGGGGACAGGCGCCGGGAGAAGAAGGCGCACGGCCGTTTGGCGCCATCGTCAGGTGACCGCTGGGATAACACTGCTCCCACTCCCGTGTCCGATGCGTCCACCTCCACAATGCACTGCAGCGCGGGGTCGACCTGGCGAAGGACCCGGGAGGAGGAGAACTCCGCCTTCAGCGCCCTAAAGGCAGCAGCGACCTCTTCAGTCCACCGGAACGGGACCTTCGGGGACGTGAGGCGGGTCAGCGGTCCGACGATCGAGCTGAAATTTGGGACAAAGCGGCGGTAAAAATTGGCGAAGCCAACAAACTGTTGCACCTGCTTCCGGGATGCGGGAGTAGGCCACTCCACCACCGCCTTCACCTTCTCTGGGTCTGGGAGCACCTGATCTTGAGCGATGATGAATCCCAGGAAGGATGTGGTCCTAGCGTAGAATTCGCATTTCTCAGCCTTCACGTACAGACGATTCTCCAGCAGTCTTTGGAGGACCCGCCTCACATGGACCTGGTGCTCGTCCCTGGACCTGGAGAAGATAAGGATGTCATCCAGGTAGACGAACACAAAAAGGCCGATGAAATCCCGGAGGACGTCATTAATGAGGCGCTGAAAGACGGCAGGAGCGTTGGTCAGCCCGAACGGCATGACGAGATACTCAAAGTGACCGTTCGGGGTACGGAAGGCTGTCTTCCATTCATCTCCCTCCCGGATCCGGACGAGGTGGTAAGCGCTGCGTAAATCCAGCTTGGTAAACCAGGTCGCCCCCTGGAGGGAGTGAAAGGCAGTGTCCATGAGGGGCAGGGTGTAACGGTCCCTCTCAGTGATGTCATTCAGCGCTCGGTAGTCTATGCAGGGGCGGAGGGATCCGTCCTTTTTCCCGACAAAGAAAAACCCTGCCCCCACGGGTGACGACGATGGGCGAATAATCCCAGCGCTCAGAGATTCCTTCAGGTATGTATTCATGGTCTCCTTCTCCGGCGCCGACAGGCTGTAGAGCCGACCAGATGGCAGGGGAGCCCCCTGGCGGAGGTTGATGGCACAGTCATATGGTCGATGCGGGGGAAGAGACATAGCTTTCGATTTGCTAAATACCATACCCAGGTCGTGAAATTCTGGAGGCACCAGTGACAGGTCCGGAGGTGCTGTATCCGCCACAGGGGGAGCCGCGGATGGGGAGCAGGCAGCGGACTGAAGGCAGGTGCCCATACAGAAGGTACTCCATGCCGATACCCCAGCGGACCTCCAGTCCAGGACAGGGTTGTGGAGGCGTAGCCAGGGATACCCCAGGATGACGGGCGACACAGAGTTGGGCAGGACGTAAAATACCATCTCCTCCCGGTGGTTCCCTGAGATGATGACTGGGACAGGCATGGTTTGGTGAGAAACTCTCCCAAGGGAGGCACGGGAGAGATGGACCAGGGAGATGGGGTGTTTTAATGCCTGACAGCGGATGCCCAATCGGGTTGCCAGGCCTTGTGAAATGAAGCTGCCCTCTGCGCCCGAATCCACCAGTGCGTGGGTGAGGTGCCCAGTGGGATTGTGGCAAAAACGGATGGGCAGCTTTAATTGAGTGAGAGAGTCTAACCGGTTGGGATCCGCGAGGCTCCCTACAGCGATTCGCGGACCCCGCCGACTGGCTTTCCGCGGGCAACGCTCCACAGTGTGTTGGTCACCTCCGCAATACATGCAGAGGCCCAACTCACGGCGGCGTTGTTTCTCCGCAGGGGAAAGCTTGGTCCAGCCCGTCACCATCGGCTCCGACTCCTCGGGGCACAATGCTGGCGGCGCCGCCAGGGGGCGAGCTTGGAACAGGTGCGGCGAGACTCCACGAGGGCGAGAAGAAGAAGACTTCCGCCCCGAGGAGCGCTCGCGCAGCCTGTTATCCAAACTTATCGCTAAGGATGTCAGCTCCGCTAGCGTCCCAGGGATATCCCGTCCAGCCAGTTCATCCCTCAGATCACTATTGAGGCTGCGGAGGAACAGGCCACAGAGGGAGCGTTCCTCCCAGCCCAATTCCTCCGCCGCTACCCGGAAGTCAACCGAGTAGTCCGCTGCCGACCGGCCTCCCTGCTGGAGAGCGAGGAGCCGATCGACCTGGACCGTCTCGGTTTGAGAATGGTCAAAGACCTCCAGAAAGCGCCTCACGAACTGGTCATAGGTGAGGGTGGCATAACTGGGCCTCGCCATTACGGCGTAGGTCCAAGTTAACGCACGCCCCTCCAGAAGATTCCCTATGTAACCAATCCGGCTGTGATCCGAGGGAAAATCTCCGGGCACACGGTGGAACACGGACTCACACTGCATAATGAACCCCCGCGCTCCGCCGAGCTTACCGCTAAAGCGGGCGGGGGTCGGAATCGGTGTGAGCCGAACCAGTGCCACCGGAGCCGGCTGGACGGCCGCTGGAACAGCAGGAGCCGCGCCACCCTGACGAGCCGGGGGGAACGGCTGTTGAGGATCCAAGCGGCCCAACCGGTTAGTTAAATTCAATAATTGATTAAAGATCACCTGTTGTTGATAAGCTATTTGATCCACTCTAGCCTCGAGAGTGGAAAACCGGTGTGCGAGCCCGCCGTCCGCCGAGCCGCTCTGCTGAAGCCGTACTGACATAACGCACGGCTCAGGAGACGCACACACACAGGCTTAGAGTAGTTCAAAGAGTTTATTAACAGCAGGAGTGAATGAGTGCGTGTCTGCGGGATGTAAATGTGTTGGTGATGGTGTCTGCTCCAGGCACAGAGGCAGGTGACCGTACAGCCGAGCAACCCTATGGAGAGAGCACAGGGAGAGGGTGACGGGCATACACCAACACAGGAGGGATTTATGGCGAGAGAAGGACTTACTTGGTGGGTCAGGACAGCTGGCACAACAAGGGGGCGAAGCCCGGAAGACAGCCACCTGGAGAGCTCTGTACAGCAGCGAGGATTGGGCGATGGAGTGGAGATGTCCGCCGCTGGGGAATCCACCTGTGCACAGGGGAGAAGACTGAAGAAAAGAGGTAAGCGATCTTCTTACCAAAATGGTGACGCTGAAGGGAAGTATGCTCACAACGGTGAGGGACGAAGTCTGACGGCTTCAGGCCGAGCCTCCGGGCGAGACGGCCTTTATCCCTCGCCGCTGATGATTGTCAGGTGCGTGAGCAGGTGGCGCCGCTGATGAATGGCGCGGCGTGACAGGTCTGTCCAAACTGTTTTTGTAGCAACATCAGGAAAAGATATCTTCCACAACATTATAGATTTAGGGAAACAGCTCTGATCTGCAGTGATTACGTCTGGAATAAGGTACTGAAAACCAGGTTATACCTGACAGCATGACGGTGAAATTTATTTATTTAGATTGACAGACAGTTTATTAAGCCAATCAGGACAGAGTTCTGATGTCATCAGGCGGATCCAAGCCACTGCAGCCAGTCTGAGGCAACTGCAAGTTCTGACTTAAGCCAAATTGCTCTGGCAAGGCTTTAAAGTCATGTGACATGCTAATGTTTTGATTCAGGCTCAGAGTCTGTTCAGTTTTTTCTCTATCCATATTCATTTGCTGCTATCTGGTGAATAAAAGGAAGATTCCTCTTCCTCTTCTCTCTCATTGTCTCTCCCAGATCAGGATATGCAATGTAATATTAGGAGGAAGAGAGCAACAATATAAAAAAGCATATACCGCTAAAACGTCCCTGGAAAGAAACATTCCTTTTGGATATACACTACTCACAAAAAGTTAGGGATATTTGGCTTTCGGGTGAAATTTATGAAAATGTTAAAAGTTCACGCTACAGAGATATTCTATCATGGAAGTAGGGCATTTAAGTAGAAGCATGCAATGGTGATTTCCTCATCTCAAACAATTTATTGAAACAAAAGCCAACAACAGTGGTGGGTATACCACAACAAAAAAATGTCAGTGTCTCAATAACTTGTCATGTGCCCTTGAGCATCAATTACAGCTTGACAGCGACGTCTCATGCTGTTCACAAGTCGACTTATTGTCTGCTGAGGCATGGCATTCCACTCTTCTTGAAGGGTGGCCCTCACGTCATTGAGGTTGTGACATTAAGGGTTACAAGTCTCTACACAGCAACTCAGCTGATCCCATAGGTTTTCAATGGGATTCAGGTCTGGAGAAAATGTGGGCCACGCCATTTGAGGTACCTCAGCCTCCAGCAGTCATTCCCTAATGATGCAACCTTGATAATCTGGAGCATTGCCGTCCATGAAAATACAATTAGGTCTATGTTGTTCATGCAGGGGTACAATGACTGGATTAATGATGTTATTCAGGTAGTATTGGCTTGTCACTCTACCATTCACAAGGTATAGGGCAGCTCTGTATTGACTAGACACACCTGCCCAGACTGCAACATGGTGACAACAGCGGCTGATGCATAGCACTCTCCTTGACGTCTCCATCATTGTTAGTGGCCATCATTTCTGCTCAGTGGGAATCGACTTTCATCAGAGAACAACACTCAGGCCCACTGGTCCCTTGTCCAGCATAAATGCTCCCTGGTCCATGCAAGACAATCAGGCCTGTGCCAGGTGGTGTCAGGGTCTGAGTTTGTTGGGAGGACCAGGCTCACCCTTTAAGTTATCCCTGTATTTATTATTATCCTGAGTTGTCATTGATTGATTGATTGATTTTATTTGAACATCAAGACAAAAAAAAATAAAACAAGAAATCAAAACCAAAAAAAAAAAAAAACATTAAAAAATGTCCTTGTTAAAAAGGAGTGGGAAGAATCCAATGCTTATCTAGTCCCACCCCTTCTCCATACCCAATAAATTATTATATCATTCTAGTCATTATCCATCCCATAATTATATTCATTATACAATACCATAATATATAATGCATCTTATAATTACCTCCTCTAAGGAGGTTATGTTTTTGCCGGCGTTTGTCTGTTTGTTTGTTTGTTAGTAGTATAACTCAAAAAGTTATGAATGGATTTTGATGACATTTTCAGGAAAGGTGTATCATGGCACGGGGAACAGATGATTAGATTTTGGTGATGATCTGAGAGTGCACACCTCCACCAAGGGCTTTGTTTGCATTTGTGCAGCAGGATTACACAAAAACTACCAGATGGATTTAAATGAAAATTTCACCAGAGTTGGTTCTTGGCCTAGAGGGGAAGCCATTACATTTTCCGAGACTGTTAGCGACAATACTCCAAAACTACTCGATGGATTTGGATGAAATTTTTACCAAAAGTGGTTCTTGGCCTACACACGAACTCATTACATTTTGGGGGTGATCCATGACTGCATACCTCCGCCAAGGCTCAATCTTCTTGCAGTGGTTTAGTAGGATTATATAAAAACTACTGGATGGGTTTTGCTCAAATTTTAACCAGAGATGGTCCTTGGCCTGCAGACGAACCCATTACATTTTGGAGCTGATCTGTGAGCACATACCTCTACCAAGGCCCAGTCTTGCAATGTATGGTGGGATGGAGGCGGGGAGATACAGATGGATGGACAAAGGGAGGGAAGGAAGGAGCCTTGGCGGAGGTATGAACTCTCTGAGTGCTTTTCTAGTTTCCTCTGTTCCTTCCATTATTACCAATGATGTTGTACTCTTTGCTCTAAATCCATATTGATTCTGATTAAGCAGATCATGTTTATTTAAAAGTTTTCTAATCTGATGTTGAAAAGTTTTTCCAGAATCTTTGAAAATTGTGGGAGGAGCGATAATGGTCTGTAGTTTGTGTTGTGGTGTTTATTTCCTTGCTTGAATAATGGTATCACTTTTGCTATTTTTAATCATTGTCTGCTCCCCCCAAAGTAAATAAAAATATAATGTATAAGCATCCCAAAGTGATTAAACAAAAAGTTGGTAGAACTCAAATTAAACATGAAGCCTCTAAATTGAATGATTTGGCCCCTGTTCCTCCTGATAATTTAAAAATTAAATGCGGTTTGTTAAATATTAGGTCTCTAACTCCTAAGTCTCTGTTAGTCCATGATCTGTTAATTGATCATCAGATTGATTTAATATCCCTTACAGAGACTTGGTTAGGGCAAGAGGATTATGTTGGTTTAAATGAATCAACTCCCTCTGGTTATTTAAACTGTCAAAATCCCAGAAGTTCTGGTCGTGAAGGAGGAGAAGCAACAATTTACCATTCCAAAGTACTAGTTAATGTAAAGCAAAAAACACAATTCCTTTGAGGGCCTGGTCCTCAGTATTGGGCATTTTAGCAATTTTAGGCTAAATCCAATTTTATTTGCCATAGTTTATCGTCCTCCATCAACCTACTCAGAATTTTTATCCGAATTTGCTGAATTCTTAGCTAGATAGAATAGATTAGATAGAATAATTATAGTAGGGGACTTTAATATACATGTAGATGTAGATAGTGACTGCCTTAATGTGGCATTTAGTTCAATATTAGACTCGATTGGGTTTTCTCAGAAAGTAGGAAATTCTACTCATTATCTCCACCATACGTTGGATCTTGTTCTGACATATGGCATAGAAACAGAAAATCTGGTAGTGTCTCCTCATAACCCTGTACTGTCAGACCATTGTCTGTTAACCTTTGATTTTACTATTTCTGACTATTTGGCTCCTAAAGAAAAATATTACTGCAGTAGATGCCTCTCAGATGATGCTGTTACCAAATTTATGCAGATTGCTTCCTCTATGCCATGTGTCAACACAACGGAAATAAGCTATAGACAGCTTGCTCCTTCTGTAATTGATAGCATGGTAGATAGTGTTACAGCTTCTCTGCATCAGACTCTAGACATGGTGGCCCCCTTAAAAAAGAAAAAATCTAATCAGAGATTTTTAACTCCTTGGTTCAACACAGAAACTCGTACCTTAAAACAGAAGACTCGTCAATTAGAAAGAAAATGGCGCTCCACTAATTTAGATGAAATGTATTTAGCTTGGAGAAATCATCTTTTAATTTATAAAAAATCTCTTAGAAAGGCTAGAACGAGTTATTATTCTGCATTAATAGAAAAGAACAAGAATAATCCCAGGTTTCTTTTCAGTACTGTACCCAGGTTGGCAAAGAGTCAGGACTCTGTCAATCCTAGCATTCCCTTAGAGCTTACTAGTCAGGACTTTATGAACTTTTTCAATAATAAAATTTCATCTATCAGAGATAAAATCAATCAGATTCTTCCCACCGTTAACTTAAATACAGTAACTACTACAACTCCTTCAATTGATGTCTGTCTTGATGAGTTTACTCCAATTGACCTTTGTGAGTTAGACAAAATAGTTTCCTCATCCAAACCTTCAACTTGTCTTTTAGTCCCTATTCCTACCAGGTTATTTAAAGAAGTCTTCCCACTTATTGGTAGCTTTTTTCTTCATATAATCAATTATTCATTAACTTTAGGCCATGTACCGCAGGCTTTTAAATCGGCTGTAATTAAACTCTTACTCAAAAAGCCAACGCTAGATCCAGGAGCTTTAGCTAACTATATACCAATGTCTAATCTCCCTTGCATTTCAAAAATCTTAGAAAGAGTTGTTGCTACGTAATTATTTGACCACCTGTAGGGAAATGGTTTTCTTGAAGAGTTTCAATCTGGGTTTAGAATCCATCATAGCACTGAAACTGCCTTAGCAAAGGTCACTAACGACCTCCTCATCACATCTGATAATGGACTGGTTTCTGTACTTGTCCTTTTAGACCTTAGTACAGCTTTTGATACTATCGATCACAATATTCTACTTGATAGATTAGAATACTATGTTGGACTTAATGGAACTTCGTTGCAGTGGTTTAGATCTTATTTATCTGATAGGTTCCAGTTTGTTCATGTCAATAATGAGTTTTCTTTCAACTCAAAGCTCAGTCATGGAGTTCCACAGGGATCTGTGCTAGGCCCTACTCTTTTTAGTTTATATACAGTATGCTTCCATTAGGCAACATTATTAGAAAGCACTTTATACATTTTCATTGTTATGCAGATGACACACAATTATACCTGTCAATGAAGCCAGATGATAGTAATCAATTAGCCAAGTTGAAAGCCTGTCTTAAGGAAATCAAAGCTTGGATGACTTTTAATTTCCTGCTATTAAATTCAGATAAGACTGAAGTCATTCTTGTTGGTCCAAAAAACCTTAGAAATACCTTTCCAGATCAAACTTTCAGTTTGGAAGCGGTTACTCTTTCTCTTAATAGCTCTGTGAGGAACCTTGGAATTATTTTTGATCAAGATCTGTCCTTCAATTCACATATTAAATTCTTTTCTAAGACTGCCTTTTATCATTTGCGTAATATTGCCAAGATTGGGAGCATCTTGTCTCAGAGTGATGCTGAGAAACTGATACACGCTTTTGTTAGCTCGAGATTAGATTATTGTAATTGTTTATTATCAGGTTGTCCTAAAACATCTTTAAAAAAGTCTTCAGCTGATCCAAAATACTGCAGCAAGAGTTTTAACAGGTACTACAAAGAGAGATCATATCTCTCCAGTTCTGGCCTCCCTTCATTGGCTTCCCATAGAGTTTAGAATTAAGTTTAAAATCCTTCTTCTTACTTACAAAGCTCTAATCAGTCAGCTCCCTTTTTATTTAAAAGATCTGATACTACCGTATTATCCTAACAGAGCACTACGCTCCCAAAATGCAGGATTACTTGTAATACCTAGAATCTCAAAAAGTACAACGGGAGGCAGAGCCTTCAGTTATCAAGCTCCTCTCCTGTGGAACCAGCTGCCAATCTGGATTCAGGAGTCAGACTCGAGCTCTGTTTTTAAGATTAGGGTTAAAACCTTCCTTTTTGATATAGCCTACAATTAGGGAGGGATCATGTGTCTCTGAACCCTCCCTTAGTTATGCTGCTAATAGGTTTAGTCAGCCGGGGGAACTCCAATAATGCACTGTGCCTCATTCCTTTCTTCACTCTCAATGAAATATATTTTTTTTGCTGGTCATTAACATCTGTTTGTTCTCTCCCATAGATTGAGTCCCCATCGTGTTGTTTGGTCTCTACATGTCTGTTCTTTTCATCTTCTCTGTCCCCTCACCCCCCAGCCAGTCGCAGCAGATGACTGCCCCTCCCTGAGCCTGGTTCTGCTGGAGGTTTCTTCCTGTTAAAAGGGAGTTTTTCCTCTCCACCGTCGCCAAATGCTTGCTCACTGGGGATCGCCTGATTGCTGGGGTCTTTCTGCATCTGTGGGGGTTCCCCCTACAGTTGAAAGTGCTATGAGATGACTGTTGTTGTGAAATGGCGTTATATAAATAAAGCTGAATTGAACTGAATTGAATTTTCTGTGCTTGAGCCAGTTTGAAATGATATATTACAAATATATGTAAATGGTTTTAATATGCCATCAACAATTCTTTTTACTAGTGCCATATCAGTACCATCACAATCAGTAGATAATTTATTTTTACACTTTTCAACAACAGATTTTGCCTCTAGTTCATCCACCGCTGAGAGAAAGATTGACCGAGGGTTATTTCCAATCAATGTCTCAGTCACGGTGTCTCTTCCTTGGTTTGTAATTTTTGCTGCCAACTCTGGTCCAACATTCATTCATTCATTTATCTTCTTCCGCTTAATCCTTTTCGGGTCGCGGGGGGGCTGGAGCCTATCCCAGCATCTTTGGACGAGAGGCAGGGTACACCCTGGACAGATCGCCAGTCCATCACAGGGCCAACACAGAGAGACAGACAACCATTCACTCTCACAGTAATAACTAAGGACAATTTAGAATCCCCAGTTTGATACCAATTAACCTAACTTGCACGTTTTTGGCATGTGGGAGGAAACCAAAGAAATCCCTGAGTAAACCCACACAGACACGGGGAGAACATGCAAACTCCGCACAGATCGCTGTTGGTCGGGGCCTGGGATCGAACCTAGGATCCCCTGGCCAAGGGTGAGCTGCTGTGTTGCTGCAGTGCTAACCACTCTTCTACCATGCCGCCACTCTGGTCCAACATTTACAAAAAAATCCTTCATTCTATTTACTACCATGTTCTTAACATAATTATCACCACAAGTATCAGTAGAATACTCTGGATATATTGTTTTCTTAGTTCCATTTTTCCTTAATTTACAGTATTTAATATGTCCCAGACTCCTTTTATATTATTCTTACTTTCATTTAACATTTTTCTATAGTATAATTTTTTACTAGTTCGTATTATTTCAGTTAATTTATTTTTATATGTTTTATATCTTTTTTTCAGATTCTTTAGTTCTTTAATTTAATGAAATTTTTATAGAGATAATTTTTCTTTTTCCAAGCATTTTGTAGCCCCCTGGTTAACCACGGGCAATGTTTGAATTTATATTTTTTTTATTAATTTCTTTAATTGGACAGTTTTTATCATATAATGATTTAAATATATCAATAAATTTATCATATGCCAAGTCTGCTTCTTTCTCTCTATAGAAAACATCCTAATTCTGTAACATTAAGTCATCTTTTAAAGCATTGATTGTATCTTCTTTTCATATTCTTTTATAAATAATCTTTTTACATGGTTTATTATTATTATTACTCTCATTAACCCCATAATTAACATTTAACGAAGCAAATACAGGCAAGTGGTCACTAATGTCCTTTATTAGTATACTACTCACCATATTATATTCAATAACATTGGTAAAAATGTTGTCTATCAAGGTAGCACAGTGTGTCATTATTCTCGTAGGTTTTGTAATCTCTGGAAATAAGGTTAAGCTGTACATTGCATCTAAGGAATCTTCAGTTGGTTGATGTCGTTTTGTTTTGTTTTTTTTTTCATTAGTGCGGTGGTGGAGTGGTTAGCACTGCGGCAGCACAGCAACTCACCCTTGGCTGGGGGATCCTGGTTTCGATCCCAGCCCCCGACCAACAGTGATCTGTGTGGAGTTTGCATGCTCTCCCCGTGTCTGTGTGGGTTTACTCCGGGTTTTCTCCGGTTTCCTCCCACATGCCAAAAACATGCAAGCTAGGTTAATTGGCATAAAAACTGGGGATTCTAAATTGTCCTTAGGTATGACTGTGAGAGTGAATGGTTGTCTGTCTCTCTGTGTTGGCCCTGCGATGGACTGGCGATCTGGCCAGGGTGTACCCTGCCTCTTGCCCAAAGATGCTGGGATAGGCTCCAGCCCCCCCGCGACCCAAAAAGGATTAAGCGGAAGAAGATGAATGAATGAAATCTATATTAAAGTCACCACAAATAAAGATATCTTTTTGTCTTATTTTTGTTTACATCGTTTCCATACCATTTCTAAATTTTTCCATATCAGATCCCGGTGCTCTATATAAACAACTTACTATTATGTTTTTTTCTATTTTCCATCGTAATTTCAATTGTCAGATATTGTAATTGTCAAATATTCCACACTTTCATTCACTGTTGATGTCATGCTGCCCACTTTTTTACTTTTTAAATTTCTATCAACATACAGTGCTACCCCGCCACCACTTTTACATTTCCTATTTTGTGTGTACATCTCATATCCATGTAGTTCAAAATTTACATCTTTTTCTTCATTAATCTATGTTTCAGATATTGCTATAATCCTAAATGGAGTGTTAAATTGATTTAAAAACTCCTTAATACTATCAAAGTTGGCATAGAGACTCCTGCTATTAATATTTATTATTGTCAATGTCTGATCCGAGTTCACAATTCTATTTAATTGTTGTTCATCATAATGAGCACACTTATTGTTAATATGATTAAAGTAGTTATTATCTGGGTCAATATCACCTAAAATATCTTATGGTTGCTGTTCAGTGTTTACAAAGGTTTCAGCTTCAATTTGACCTAATACACTTCCATTATTAAATGAGGAAGGATGATTGGTTTAAGTGCTGATCATATGTTGTGTCAACAATGTACACCAAAAAGAAAAAAAGAGGAAAAAAAACAAGAAAGAATAAAAACAAAAAAAAACCACACAAATTTCCACTCATAATCTTACTGCGCTGTTATTCATGCATAAAAGCTAAGGTTTAAATTTGTCTAATTCCTCCATATCTCTAATCATTATTACTTTAGCTTCTTCTGTAGTGCCAAGCCGTTTTATCCACACCTTACAGTTCTTTGTCCATGTCGATTGTATTTTTCCCTGTTTTCTGAGAGCCCTGGCTTGTCTAGCTATTTCAAAGTTCTTTTTTGTTGAATGCTTGTTTACATAGACAGCCGTTCCTCTCAGTTTTCTTGGTTGTCGCAGAAGATCAGTTTTTGCTTTCCTGTTGATAAATCGGATGATAATCGCTGGTTTTCCTTTACTGTCTTTTCTAGGTAACGTGTGGCAAGCTGAAATAGTCTTACTGTTCACAACAATGTTTTTAGAGTTGAAAAAATTTAACACCTGCTGCTCAAGAGTGTGTGATTCTGCCAATGTCTCATCCTCCCCATCCTGGTTATCAACTCCAACTGTCACACGTGCATAGGAGCGGTGTCTGGTGTTAAGACCGCTCACAATGACATCATCCATTCTTGTATATTGTTCTAATTCATCCACACATCTTTCTAAGAAATTAATTTTCTTGTTTCCATAATTTCAGCCTTTCATCCACACACTTGCTCCATAAGGCCAATAAGCAGAGTTTGTTGTTTGGCTAGCTTAGATATTTTTTCAGACAAAAAAAAAATAGTGATAGTTTGATCTCCTCCATCTCCTGTCCATTTGTCTGATTCTTTTTCAGATTCAAATCAGCCTTTATTGTCATATTGCTGTACATACAAGAGTAGTGCAGGCAAGATGAAATTGTGTTTCTCTCGGCATCCATATACAGTAAATAAAAATAACATAATTTAAGACACACTCACATACACCCCCACCCCCCACCCCAACACAGCCATTCACACTTCCCTGAGACATATTTGAAAACTAACCAGAACTATAATATACAAGTAATATACATAATGTCCGTAGGTGCAGTAGTATGTATGAGAGATTCCGGATCAACTGTTCAGCATCCTAACCGCTTGTGGAAGGAAGCTGTTAACCAGTCTGGTGGTTCTGCCTCTGATGCTCCGGAATCGTTTGCCAGAAGGCAGAAGTTCAAAGTGTTTATGCAGAGGGTGAGAATGGTCCTTGACAATGTTCAGTGCCCTGCTCCTACAACTGTTCTGAAAAAGTTCTTGGACTGAGGGGAGGGAGACTCCAATTACCCTCTCAGCTGCCTTAACTATCCTCTGCAGAGCTTTTTTGTCTGACATACTGCAGCTGGAGTACGATGTTGCAATGCAGTACGTCAGAACACTCTCCACCACACCTCTGTAGAAGGTCCTGAGGATGCAGATGGGGAGAGAGGCCTGTTTGAGTTTCCTCAAGAAGTGCAGTCTCTGCTGGGCCCGTTTCCTGATCCCCAAGGAATTCTTGCTCCAGGTCAGGTCCTGCGAGATCTGCACTCCGAGGAACTTGATGTTCTCTACTCTCTCCACTAAATGGCCGCCGATGCTGAGAGGGACGTATTCAGGCTGTGACCGCCGGAAGTTGATAATCATCTCCTTCGTTTTGTCCACGTTGAGCACCAGATTGTTCTCCCTGCACCAGCCCTCCAGGTCTCTCACTTCTTCCCTGTACATTGATTCCTCATCCCTCTGAATAAGTCCCACCACTGTGGTGTCATCTGCAAACTTAATAATCTGGTTCCCCTCGTGTCTGGATACACAGTCATGTGTTAGAAGTGTAAACAACAGCGGACTGAGTACGCAGCCTTGAGGGGATCCAGTGCTCAGCGTGATACAGTTGGAGATGTTATTTCCAACCCGGACAGACTGAGGTCTCTCAGTCAGGAAATCCAGGATCCAGAGACATGTGGTGGTGTTCAGACCAAGAAGGAGTAATTTCTCCATCAGTCTCTGGGGAATAATGGTGTTGAATGCTGAACTGAAATCAATGTACAGGAGTCTGGCATAGGTGTCTTTCTGATCCAGGTGGGTGATGACAGAGTGCAGGGTGGTGACTATAGCATCCTCCGTGGAGCGGTTTGAATGATATGCAAACTGGAGCGGGTCATGTGATGCAGGGAGGCAGGCTGTGATGTGTGGTTTGACAAGCCGTTCAAAACACTTCATCACAATTGATGTCAGTGCAACAGGACGATAGTCATTCAGACAAGACACAACTGGTTTCTTTGCCACCGGTACTATGGTAGAGGTCTTAAAGTATCTGGGAACAATGGCCTGACTCAGGGAGATGCTATAAATGTCACTCAGGACATCCGCCAACTCGCTCGTGCAGTCTTGGAGCACATGTCCCGGAATGTTGTCCGGACCTGCAGCTTTACGTGGGTTGACCCTGGTTAGGATCCTCTGTGTGTCCGCTGTGTTGATGGTGATAGCTGGCCCAGCCGATGGTGGAGATTGGCCAGCCCTCCCTCTGATTGTCAGGTTTGATGCTTCAAAACGTGCAAAGAAGTTGTTGAGCCTGTCTGGAAGCGAAGCGTCGTCATCATCGACCACCTGCCTAGACTTATAGTCCGTCAGCGCCCGAACTCCCTGCCACATCTGCTTGGTGTTCCTAGTGTCACAGAGGTGTCCCTGGATTTTCTCCGCATAGGCACCCTTCACCGTCTTAATTCCCTTTTCCCTTTCATAATGACTAGTCTGATTGGGATGTGAGAAAAGGCTCACCTGTTGGCTAGTACAGGAGCTGAATCAGAATCAGAATCAGAATCAGAATCAGAATGAGATTTATTGCCATTGTTCATGTAGTACACAAACTAGGAATTTGTCTCGGTGCAATGCTGCAACATTAAACATGGAGTAGCACTAAAGATAAAAATAAAAATCTATGCATGCAATAAAAGGTAGAATATGAATAAGTAATATTAATCTATGCAATTTTTAAATATATTAACAAGCAGCAGATATTGTGGAGTTCCACATAGTGCAGTCGGTAGTGCAAAAAGAAAACAGTGATAATTGTCATGAGTCCGGTTGAGCTGCTATACGTAGTGCACAAGAGTCTAATAAGTCACTTAGTGTTCAGCAGTCTGATGGCAGAGGGGAAGAAGCTGTTCATGTAGCAGGAGGTTTTAGTCTGAATGGACCGAAGTCTTCTGCTTGAGGGGAGGGGGGCAAACAGTGCGTGTCCAGGGTGTGAAGGGTCGGCTATGATCCGACCTGCACGCCTCCGGGTCCTGGAGATGTACAGGTCCTGGAGGGATGGGAGCTTGCAGCCGGTCACCTTCTCAGCAGCGCGCACAATGCGCTGCAGTCTTAGTCTGTCCCTGGCGGTAGCTCCTGCATACCACACGGTGATGGAGGTGGTGAGGATGGACTCGATGATGGCCGTGTAGAACTGCACCAACATCTTGGTGGGTAGCTTGAGCTTCCTCAGCTGCCACAGGAAGAATATCCTCTGCTGGGCCTTTTTGATGAGGGAGCTGATGGTCGGCTCCCACTTGAGGTCCCGGGTGATGGTGGTGGCCAGGAAGTGGAAGGAATCCGCAGTGGTGATGGGAGAGTCTGTGAGGGTAAGGGGGGGCAGAGGGGCTGTGAGTTTTCTGAAGTCCACGATCATCTCCACTGTCTTCAGAGCGTTCAGCTGCAGGTTGTTGAGGCTGCACCAGGACGCCAGCTGGGCCACCTCTCTCCTGTAGACGGACTCGTCGCCGTTGGAGATGAGCCCGATGAGGGTGGTGTCGTCCGCAAACTTGATCAGCTTGACAGACTGGTGGCTGGATGTGCAGGAGTTGGTGTACAGCGATAAGAGCAGGGGGAAAATACACAGCCCTGGGGTGATCCAGTGCTGATGCTAACAGAGTCTGAGACAGTCTTCCCCAGCCGCACATGCTGCCTCCGGTCCATCAAGAAGTCGGTGATCCACCTGCAGAGGGAGTCAGACACATTGAACAGGGACAGCTTGTCCTGGAGCAGAGCGGGGCGGATGGTATTAAATGCAGAGCTGAAGTCCACAAACAGGATCCTGACGTAGGTTCCCGGGGAGTCCAGGTGCTGCAGGATGGAGTGGAGGGCCAGGTTGACTGCGTCGTCCACAGGTCTGTTGGCTCTGTAGGCGAACTGCAGCGGGTCTAGGAGGGGAGTGGTGATGGTCTTGAGGTGGGGCAGGACCAGGCGCTCAAAGGACTTCATGACTACAGAGGTGAGCACTACAGGTCTGTAGTCGTTAAGTCCAGTGATCCGTGGCTTCTTGGGGACAGGGACGATGGTAGAGGTTTTGAGGCAGGCCGGCACGTGGCATGACTTCAGGGAGGTGTTAAAAATGTCTGTGAAGACAGGAGTCAGCTCCTCCGCACAGTGTCTCAGGGTGGAGGGAGACATGCCGTCCGGACCGGGGGCCTTGCGCGGGTTCAGTCTGGAGAACTGTCTGTGCACGTCCTGCTCACTGATGGCAAGGGCAGGGGGGGAGGAGGGAGGGGCCGCCTTTGATGAAGTGGGGACCATGGAGGCAGTGGCGCTGGGGGGAGGGGGGGAGTTGGACACAGCTGACAAGGTGTCAAAACGGGCATAGTGTTGGGACAGTCTTTGACAAAGGGCTTTGTCATCCTGTCCCTTAGAAGCCTGAGGCCGATAGTTGGTGATTTGCCTCAGTCCTCTCCACACAGAAGCAGAGTCGTTAGCAGTGAACTGCTGCCGGAGTCTCTCAGAATACACAGATTTAGCTCTCCTCAGCTCTCTGCTAAACCGGTATTTGACCTCCCTGTAGCAGTCCCTGTCTCCACTTTTCAACGCTGCTTCCTTCTCCTTCCTGATCTGTCTGAGCTTAGCTGTGAACCAGGGCTTGTCGTTGGAGTAACTCACCCTGGTGCGCGATGGAAGAATGCTCTCCTCACAAAAGTGGATATATGAGGTCACAGTGTCCGTATACTCATCCAGATCATGTGTGGCTCCTTTAAACATGTCCCAGTCAGTTATTTCCAAGCACGTGCGCAGCTCCTCCACAGCTTCACTGGTCCATTTCCTCGTAGTGCTCACAACAGGTTTTGTGAGCTTCAGTCTCTGTCTGTATGTGGGAATCAGGTGGACCATCACGTGATCAGATAGTCCGAGCGCAGCGCAGGGAACAGTGCGATACGCGTCCTTAACTGTAGTGTAACAGTGATCCAGGGTGTTCTCTCCTCTGGTGGGGCATTTAATAAACTGTTTGTACCAGGGGAGTTCGTGGCTCAGGTTGCTCTGGTTAAAGTCGCCAACCACAATAACCAGAGAGTCCGGGAAAGTCCCCTCCGCTTGCTGAATGTGATCCGTGAGCGCGCGCTGAGCCTCGTGCACGTCCGCGTCGGGCGGGACGTAAACAGCGGCCAGGATGAATGAAGTAAACTCACGCAGGGAATAAAATGGCTTGCAGTTGATGAATAAATATTCCAGAGCGGGAGAACAGTGTTGGGAGATCACAGTTACATCGGTGCACCAGCTGCTGTTGATGTAGAAGCAGACTCCTCCGCCTGTGGTCTTGCCAGAGAGCCCCGTGTCGTGGTCTGCACGAAACAGCTGAAATCCCTCGAGGAGGAGCGCGCTGTCCGGTGTCTTTTCCTTGAGCCAGGTCTCAGTGAAGCAGAGGGCACACGAGGTGGAGAGGTCCTTAAATCACATCAGCAGTCTCAGTTCATCTACCTTGTTATAAAGTGAGTTGACGTTGGAGAGAAAGATCCCAGCAAAGCTGTGCGCATGCCTCTCCTGCGAAGCCGCACCAGGGCGCCCGCTTGTCTTCCTCTCTTTCGCCGTCTCACTTTTTGGGCTAAAAAGTGAACCAGATCGGCGGCAGGAGCCAAAAAAACTGGGAGTAGGTCCGTGGGAGTGAAAGTCCTGATATTTAGTAGCTCTTCACGGGTGTAAGAGCAGGCAGACACACAACTGACGAACAAAAACAAACAAAAAAAAGCGCAGTGAAGCACCATGGCGACCACTGTGGGCGCCATCTTGGATCATGAAGTATCAAGCTGAAGTATGCCCGATGGCTAGTGGAGGCTGTCAGTTGGCTTTGTCATCTAATTATAGCTGTTATCTGGCGGTGAGGCCGAAGCTCTCCCGATGCCTAGTGAAGGTCGCTAACTGGCGTCATCATGTGGTAGCTAGATCTGCCAGTGAAGCCGAGGAAGCCAAGGCTCCCTCGGTAGCTAGTGGAGGCCTTTAGCTAGCGCCGTCCTATCTGGTGATGAATCCAAAGCTCTTCCAGTGGCTAATGGAGACCGTTAGCTTGGGTCATAGCCTGGTAGCGGGTATCTGATGATAGCAGGATAATTTCTGCTGGTGCTGCCGGTATCTGGTCCAACTGACCTCGGATCCGGCTGGGGCCTCAGTTAGCTTCTCCGCTGGGCTCCACCACTGTAGCTGAGCACTGATCCGGCCAGGGCCTCAGTTATTTCCTCTGCTGTTAGCTCTGCCGCTTACCACAGCTGTAGTTGAGCTCTGATCCGGCTGGGGCCTCAGTTAGCTCCTCCGCTACTGTAGTTGAGCTCCGATCTGGCCAGAACCTCGGTTAGATCCACGGCTGTTAGCTCCACGGCTTACCGCCTTTGTAGTTGAGCTCCGATCCAACCTCAAAAGGAAAAAAAGGAAATGGAGCCGCAATGAGCAAGAGGTGGTGGCCGCTGTGGAGGATTTGGTTGCCGCTGCTCGGAGCAGCTCATCCCCGGAGGACGTGGGGCATTGCTGGGAAGGAGTGTCATTATTGTGCCTTTTCCCTGTCATGGTTTTCATTTTCCTTTTGTATTGCTGTATCATGTGTTATCCGGTAGTAATGTGTTATATTATTTAAAGCTTCGAGCTGCTTTATGTTGGGCTTAATAAAATATATTTTGCTCTAAGATTGAATCCTGTTTTTGCCCAGCCCGGGCACAGCACTGTGACAGAAAAAATGCAGCCATTCATGGATTCAGTGAGCAAGTTTGGCAAAAGGAAAAGGAAGTGGAGCCACAATGAGTGAGAGGTGGTGGCCACTATGGAGGATTTGATTGCCGCTGCTTGGAGCAGCTCATCCCCGGAGGACGTGGGGCATTGCTGGGAAGGAGTGTCAGACTTGATGAGTGCCAGACCGTGTTTGTACTCCCACCCCCGGGTGAAGAGACTCACGCTTCCTGCGCTTCCTTTGGTACCAGCATTTTCCTCCTTGCTACAGCCAGCTGTTCTACCGACAGTTCTCTCTCTGGGGGAGCGGAGAGAGTTCCTCAGCAGCAGGCTGGCGTTCGGGGGCCCCGGGTGAAAGGACAATATGAGGAGGCACCACTCCTCTTGTTGCTCCACCTTTTCACCCACAGGTCCCAACCAGATGATCTCTGGAGCCACCCTGAGGGAGACGTCTGGACAATCAGCGGCAGCAGAGCAGGAAACGAGGCAAGTACCTTTTCATTTTTTAATGCCATTAATTGAGAGGTGTTGTCCTGTTTATGTTATTTCTGCTGCTGCTTCCATCCCTCCATCCTCACCTGCTTCTCCTTTCTCTGCTTGTGTTTTCTCGGAGCGGCTGCCAATATTGGGAGGAAACCGGATTGTCTGAGAAGAAGCTGCTGTTTGGGAGGGCCCACCAGCAGCAGTTGCTCTCACATGGACACCGCAGAATGCCGAGGTTTGCCAAATTGGTGTTGCAGATTTGGAACACCTGTTTGAGGATGATGATGAGGAACAGAAGGAGCGTTGACAGGCTGTGCTAGCTCAGGAGAAGCTTATGTTGGACTATAAGCCGTGGCTCATTCCGGAACATATGTCCCTGCTGGGGTGGACCCATTTGGAATCAGATGGTCCAGCAGCTCCAGTACCTACTCCACAGCGCCATTCAGCCAATACAGCCAATACATACTTCGCAGTGCCACCCAACTCCAGAATCTACTCCATGGAGCCACCCAGCTCCAGTATCTACTCCATGGTGCCACCCAACTTCAGCACTTACTCTACGGCACCACCTGGCTTCAGTACCTACTCCACAGCACCATTTAGCCATTGTGCCTGCTCCACGGTGCCTCTTCACCACGGTGCCCACTCCACGGTGCCTCTCTGCCCCAGTACCTGTTCTGCGGCGCCTCTCGGCCCCAGTACCTACTCTAGAACCAGCTCCAGCTGCTCACAGTGTGCGCGTCACAGCTCCAGCCATCCCCGAGGTGTGCACAACGGCTCCCGCTCTCCCCAAAGTGCACACAAAGGTCCCAGTTGTCCCGAAGCACACGCCACAGCTCCAGCTGTTCCTGTTCCGGTTCTGCCTGAGATGCATGCTGCAATTCCTGCGGCTCGTCTGGAGGTGGTCACCCAGTAGCTGTGGACCAGGAGCTCAGACAAGTCATTTTTCTTACCTTTATGACATCAGTATTTAGTTGTCTTGCCTAGGTCCTGGTGATTGTGGTGACACCTCATTCACCCCCTGCTTTTCTTCCCTGTTTGAGGTGGCCGAGTCGGGGAGGGAGTCACAGGAGGACTACACTCCAGCCATCATACCAGAGGTCATGGGACCCCCACCTGCTAATGTCCACAGGGTTATGGGACCCCCACCTGCCAATATCCATGGGGTCATGGGACCTCCATCCGCCAGTGTCCACGGGGTCATGGGACTTCCACCCGCCAATGTCCATGGGGTCATGTGACCACCCGCCAATGTCAATGGGGTCATGTGACCTCCACCCACCAATGTCCATGGGGTCATGGGACCTCCACCTAACGTTCTTGGGATCAGGAGACCTCCAGTCATAGCTCCAGGGGTCAGGAATCCTCCAGCAGCAGCTTCCGGGATCAAGAGACCTCCAGCCCACATCGCAGAAGTTAGGAGACATCCTCCCCTTGTCTCTCCCAGTTCCCTGGTTTGGTGGCCAAAGGACAGTGGTAGGCCTCCGGATCAGCCCTGCAGTCTGGTTCATGGACCCATGGACTTGGGTAGATCTTCTGACTCGCCGTGTTGGTCTGTCTGGTGGCTCACGGACTTGGGTAGACCCAACACGTTTTTTGGTTGTTTTGGGTCTTGGACTTTGTTTGGGCCACAAACTATATTTTGTTTTTTTGTTTTTCTCTGGGGGGGAGGACTTTGTTTTGGCCCACCTAGCCTGTGCCCCCACCACCCTTCCTGGGAGATGTATGAACTTTTTTGTTGTTTCTCTTGTGAATGTAAGTGTCTAGGATCCACCCCTTAAGAGGGGGGCCATGTCACAGTCTGAGTTTGGTAGGAGGACCAGGCTCACCCTTTAAGTTATCCCTGTATTTATTATTATCCTGAGTTGTTATTATTGTGCTTTTTCCCTGTCATGATTTTCTGTTTCAGGTTTGCCCCTTTATTTCTGACAGTGTTTTCTGTCATGATGTTGCACATGGGTAGCAGAGCCATGCCCATGCTTTGAGTTCATTTCTGATTATTTTCTGTATTTTTTTTCATTCTGGTTTCATTCTTGTGTTTTAAGTTGGTTTTGGATGTAGGATGTTTATTAGTTGTCTTTTGTCCCTGACTATGTTTTGAGTTCCTGTTATTATTTTCCCTATAGCTTTAGTCATTTATATTTTGCATCCACTACCATCTAGTTTCTCATTGCAATTGTTCTTCCTATAAGATATGAGCCTACCCTCACCCTTACTCTCTCTTCTCATTCTGTATTTTGTCATGAGTATTTCAGTATTTGTATCTCTTGTTTTTGTATTCATTATGTCCTCGCCCTTATGGTCCATTTTTCCCTGTTATTTGGTCTGTTTCTTATTTTGTATTCATTCCTTACCTTTAGTCAGTCATTCTTGTGCTGTTCTTCTGTGCTTTTGTTTCTGACAGTGCCCCGTGTTACTTCCATGTTTAGCTCAGGTTCTCGGGCTGTCACAGCTGACAGCTGTCAGTAGTTAGGTCAACTCTGGTTTGCTCATGTGACCCATATCTGTTATTAATCTGTGTACCTATTTAACTCCCACTGCAATGCTGTCTTAATGCAGGAGCATACTGTGTATTCTGACAGGAATCCCCAGTCAGTTCTCCTCTCGTGGATGAGCTTCGTCTGGCTCCTTTTGTTTTTCCTCCCGGCATTTCTGCACGCCTCAGCCTGGATCCAGCCAGGCTGTCTTCCTGCTGTTCCCCCGGATGTGAGCCCTGCGCTGTTCCTCCCGTTATCCTGCCTTTATGTGTAAGTGTAGTGTTATTGTGTACTTAGTGTTTTGTCCTCATTAAATGTGTAAACTCACAGCGTGCGTTTGGTGTCCTCAATCCACCCTTACCAGGACAATTTATGACAGTTTTCAATTCCCTTTTGTATTTCTGATTTGGGTTTGTTAATTTGCTGAGCACACACCAGTTTTTAATTAAGCTCTTGTTTCCACCTGTTATTTAAGGCAGTGATTCTCAACTGGTGGGTCGCGACCCAAAAGTGGGTCGCGGACTTGTTTTCAGTGGGTCGCGGCCCTTTGCCTGGGCAAATAAAATAGCAAGAAATAAATCAACATAGTGTCATTCACACTCCTTAACAGTAGATGGCAGTAGGTGGCGAGCGACACCATATTTCGCACCATAGAAGAAGACTTGCAACGTTTGTTTGTATATGCTAATTGAGCATGGCGAAACGGACTGGATACACGATCCCTTTGGAATCGACATGGAAAGCGTTACGTTGCCAAGCAACGAAGAGAGTCACCTGGTGGAGCTATCATGTGACCGCACTCTGAAAAAGAGGTTCACGGAGGTAAGCCCCTCGCAGTTCTGATGCAGCGCTGTGATGAGCGAGTATCCTTCTCTTGCCATCCGAGCAGTAAAAACCCTCCTACCTTTCTTACCTATCTCTGTGAGTGTGGCTTCTCAGCTCTGGTTCAGTTGAAGACAAAACAGAGAAACAGACTGGACATTGATCGTGACCTCAGAGTCGCTTTGTCTAATATAACTCCAGACATTGAGACTCTTGTCAAGAGCAAAAAACATCCACAAGTTCTCCCATTAATTCCTCCAGACTCAGGTCTATGATGTCACTATTACAGGTTTTAGTGAGCGTTCCTTCATTTTCTTCAAAGCATATAACCTTATCAGTAGGTAAATAACTGAAAAAACAATCAGAAGAAAAGTAAATTTTGAGACTTGAATTCTTTTGAATTGCATTTTTTGTTTAATTTTTAATTTAAAATGCAGCTAATTCAGCATTAAAGGGAATTGTTCCCTCTGTTGTATTGCCACTTACTGGTAATTTTGGTTAATCATTAAATTTGTTTTGTGTTTGTATACTGTGATATTCTGTTCTTCCACCTCATGTTCAAAATGCACAATCTTTACATTCAATAAATTTGAGAATTTGAAAATCTTTGATTTGGGTCGCAGCTTGTCATTGCGGGGTGATGGTGGGTCCCAAAGCCAGACCAGTTGAGAACCACTGATTTAAGGGACACAGCTCCTCACCTGGGTGCTGTGTTTTTAGTCTAGAGTCACGCATCATAGTGACGTGACATACATGTTGCTCCAGTGTTATCCGGTAGTAGTAGTAGTTTTTTTTTTTTTAAATATTTGCTGAAAATGTATTTTTAAATTTAACATTACTCAAAAAAAAATAATTTCATTTACTTAAAATTTATTAGGTAATTGGTTTCCACATAAGTTTTGAGTTCTGTGAACTAATTCAGTTTTGTACAGAGAAATTATTTGATGTGGGTAACTGGGAACTGCTTGTGGTCAAGGAATGGTGACACTGGCTTGAGAAGCTTAAGGAACCATTTGTGGTGTGGACAGGTCACAAAAATATCATACATCCAGACAGCAAACAGTTTGAATCCTAGACAGGCAAGATGGGCTCTGTTTTCTGTGAATTTGCCCAGCATATTCATGTTAATACCATTTAAAGATTGTGCAAACAGGTCAAATAGATACTATGTCCAACTATATAAATGGATCAAACTTTTTTGTTCTAGAAGAAAATTAAGGTGGCTGATGTTGCTTGTGAAAGGTTGGTGGAGAGATGGAACACAAGCAAAGAAAAAGAGAGAGACAGTGATAAGGCAGAACTTTTCATTGGCACATATGTTGCATAAAATCATTGTCTCTGTAATATACCATACACCACAGGGTGAAGATGTTGGAAACATAACAAGGGGCAGCAAGAAACTCAGACAAGCCCACTGCACTCCTTGTGTGTGTGGCACCACACGCACACACACACACACACAGAGTGATGCCAGTCTCTCCTGTGAGGGCAAAGTCAAGTGTTCAGTTGATGTTTGTCTCCTTTCATGAATATTGATGAACTGCTCTCTCCATCAAAACACAACTGATTCTCATTTACAGAGACCAGTATATATACAGTATATACATACACACAGAATCACACACACACACACACACACACACACACACACACACACAAACACTATCGGTCTATCTGTCCACAGACAAACTGTTCTGTGTAAATGCAGAAAAAAAATGTCTGCTAAATCAAAAAAGGCACAGAAAAAGAGCAAAACTCTTTGGGAAATGAAAGATTATTGAAGGTATTGTGGAGGTGAACTGGCATAAGTCCGAGGAGTGCTGCACCCAGATTTGTAGTCAATTAAGTTGGATTTACTGGGCCCATGATGAGATCTCTCCTGAAGGTGTGTTTTCATATTGGACTGGTGACACAGGTAAGCCCTAAGTTTTTCTTCCTCCTATCCTCCCACCTTTCTATTTTCTCTGTCTTCCTTGCTTGCCACCAGCTCTGAAGTGTATGAGAGGCTGAGCTCTGTGGCTACTGGTAGAGTAGTAAGAGCTGCCGATAATCAAAACTCAGTGTCCTCTGTGGCCTGTAAAAGGGAGAAGACAAATGTCATAAACCCTCCCTCTTCCATTTGCGCACAGAGGAGAGAAGGAGAAATGAGGATTTTTAATCGCTGGGTTTCACCACACGCACATTTATTGACACAGTTCATACAATACAAAATGGTGGAGTAGCTCAGGCTGAAGATAGAGTCCCACATTGATGCTAGGCTGTACAGGGGGAAGCGTAGCAGTTGTGCCGCAAAGATAAGATAAGATAAGGTAAGATAAGCCTTTATTAGTCCCACAATGGGGAAATTCCAGGATTGCAACAGCACAGGAATAGCAACACTCAGAGCAACAATCAGAAGGCAAGAGAAAAAAAAAAGAAAAAAAAAAGAGCAGCAAGTATACATACATATGTACATATATATATACATACATATGTACATATAAATATATAGACACACAGTGCGGAGCATTGTAGTTGGATGGAATAAATATATGAGTATATAAACACACAGTGCGGAGCATTGTAGCTAGATGGAATAATATGTAGATATATAAACACACAGTGCGGAGCATTGTAGCTAGATAGAATAAATATGTAGATATATAAACACATCCAGTGCGGAGCATTGTAGCTAGATGGAATAAATATGTAAATATACAGTATAAACACATACAGTGCAGGCATTGTTGCTAGATGGGATGAAACAGCACAATCGTGTACTTAGTTATCCTACATGGTATGATTATGTACCCATACATATTCTCACCCTCCATAGCGACCGGTATTTTCCTAGTTGTATGCCGGAGGGGACCATTGTGTAAGTCTATTGCGTCTTTTGCATTCAAAACTATTAGGTTGTCACGTCTTTTTGCTATCTCTGCGAGCAGCCCTGCTTAGGTTGTACAATCTGACAGCCGTTGGTAGGAAGGACCCGTGAAACCTCTCGGTTGTGCACCTAGGATGATGTAGTCTGCTGCTAAATGAGCTCCTCCGTGCGTTCAGTATGTCCTGCATAGGGTGGAACTCGGTTTCCAGCAGAGATGACAGTTTATCCACCGTCCTTCTCTCTCCTATCTCCTCCACTGGGTCAAGGCGCTGCCCCAGGACAGAGCTAGCTTTCTTGATCAGTTTGTTTAGTCTCTTCCTATCGGCTGCCGTAATGCCACTGCCCCAGCAGACCACTCCAAAAGTGATGGCTGATGCCACCACCGTGTCATAGAATGTCTTCAGCAGCGCCCCTTATACACCAAAAGACCTGAGTCTCCTCAGTGGGAACAGCCTGCGCTGTCCCTTCTTGTAGAGTGCGTCAGTATTGTGTGACCAGTGTAGAGGAGCTGGAAATAATGAGGCGATTTTGTTTAAAAGCAGCGTTTTAATGATCAGCTCTTCTATCTTGTCTCATCAGGTGCAGAGCATGGCAGAAGGCAAAAAGAGGAAGAATTCTGCCAGCTCACTGATTAAATACAGGCACACATCAAAAGACAGGCATTACAAAGGCTGACATCCCTTGTTATCTTAATCCCCCCATTGTCCTGTTATTTCCTCTCCTCGCCTTGGGGGGTGAGGGTGACTCGTCCGGTCTCCACAGTCGCGCCCCGGGACGTCTTTGTTCTTCACACGGCGGGTGAGATTCCTTTGTCCTTTCAGAGGTGTGAAGTTCCTTACATATGCAGTCACCAAACATTTCACATGTTCTAACATATGTAGGTATGGAATATATGAGTAATATAGACCACAGGCCCCCCAAACAACTAGGAAAGGACAACAGAAAGATTTACAGTCTAGAACAGTTACTATGACATACTACGTGTTACAGCTGTTGCCACAGAAGAACTTTCCAGCAGCCATGCTTCTAAGAGAGTTCGGTGGTAATCATAACAGTATAGTAAAATCATAAGTCAGTCCTAAACTGTTGCAGCACAATTAGAGAATAATTGTGGAGTGGTTGGTATCAGTCCCTGTGCTGCCTGGGTTTAATTCTTCTCCCAAAACTGCTGTAGGTTGGTTTAGGCGTCCTGCTGGGACCTTCCTGTGAGGAATCTGCAGTGTGGGAAGTAGAGAGGTTATTTGTTCCCTGCCTGGGGGCTGAGACTTTTCCCTTGGGGGGTCTACCTCGCCGAGGTGCTCGTGCCAACTGTGCAGGTTCGTCTTTCAACAAGAAGGCAGGTTTAAGTCTGTCAATGCTGACTGTTTCTTTTCTGTCCCCATAATCAAGCACAAAGTGTTTATCACCATGTTCCAGCACTCTGTAAGGGCCATCGAATACTGGGCGTAACGTTGGTTTTAGAGCTTCATGCTTAACAAAAACGAACTCAGCGTTTTTTAAAGTTTGAGGGACAAAAACTCGTGGGAAGGAGTGATTAGCTGGACCGGGGAGAGAGTCCGGTCCGTTGCTGCCTAAAAACCTTGGGACTGGCTCTGGGTTCTCTGGTAAAAATTCACCTGGGAGTCTGAGAGGCTGAGCAAAGACTAATTCTGCAGGGGAAGCGTCTAGATCCTCTTTAGGTGCAGCACGCAACCCCAATAAAACCCAGGGAAGTTTATTTACCCAATTTGTGTCCGTTAGTGAGGCTCTGAGGGCGGCCTTTAAGGACCTGTGAAAACGCTTGCATAACCCATTAGCCTGAGGGTGATAAGCGGTGGTGCGATGAATTGTTGCCACTAAGCTGTTGGACATGGCTGACCAGAGCTCTGAGACAAATTGAGGCCCCCTATCGGACGTGATGTCCGATGGGACGCCGAAACGTGCCACCCAGTTTGTCAGAAAAACGCGAGCGACTTCCTCCGCTGTAGTTGCCGCTAGAGGAACTGCCTCTGGCCAGCGCATGGTGCGGTCTATCATTGTTAGCAGGTGTGTGAAACCTTGGGAGGAAGGTAGTGGTTCCACAAGGTCGACATGAATGTGGTCGAACCTTCTAGCAGGGATTGGAAAAGGCTCCAGAGGGGCTTTTGTGTGTCTGTGTATTTTGGCGCGTTGACAAGAAATGCAAGTTTTTGCCCACTCTTTTACGTTTTTGCGCAGGCCTGGCCACACAAACTTTTCAGCAACCATTTGGACCGAGGCGCGCACACCTGGGTGCGCGAGGGAGTGAACTGCGTCAAAAATGCGGCGGCGCCAAGCAGCTGGTACTAACGGGCGAAGTTGGCCGGTTGAAATATCGCATATTAGGGGGGCACACCGTCGCGTAACCCTTTTTTCTCCAGCTTTAACCCTGTTGGTCCAGACAGGAGCGCGCGCACGTCCGCGTCACTGTTTTGTTCTTCTGCTATGGCTGCATAATCTATCCCTTCATGGATAGGTGCTGCGTATGTGTCTGTGTTAGTGAAGAGTTCTGCTGCTGAGGCAGTATAATCTGTCTCCTCACGCTCTGGCGGTGCCACAGCGCGAGAGAGACAGTCCGCTACTACGTTAAGTTTGCCTGCTACGTGTCGAATGTCTGTGGTGAACTCTGAAAACGCAGCCAGCTGTCTTTGTTGTCTGCCCGACCATGGTTCTGAAATTTTAGCCATAGCAAAGGTGAGCGGTTTATGGTCTTCAAAAGCCGTGAAACTCCGCCCTTCTAACCAAAACTGGAAGTGGCGGATGGACAAATGAAGCGCCAGCAGCTCTCTGTCAAAAGTGCTGTATTTGCGTTTAGCGATTTGCTAAAGAATGCTAAAGGTTGCCAGACCCCGCTGACAAGTTGCTCTACAACCGCCCCTATGGCCAGGTCTGAAGCATCTGTGGTTAGTGCAATGCGGGCCGAGGGATCTGGGTGAACTAACATCGTGGCGTTAGCTAGGACGTTTTTTACTTCCACGAAAGCGCGTTCGCGCTCCGGGGTCCATTCGACCGCGTTGGAAGCCTTCTTTTTTTTGAGCACGTCATATAGGGGCTGCATGAGCTGAGCTGCGTGGGGGAGGAAGCGGTTGTAAAAATTAACCATCCCCAAAAATTCCTGTAGCGATTTGACCGTTTGGGGCCGTGGAAAACCTTCTATCGCCCGAACTTTGTCTGGAAGCGGAACTGCCCCCTTCGGAGAGACTTTGTGTCCCAAAAAATCAATTTGCGAAACGCCGAATTTGCATTTGGCTGGATTGATTATTAGCCCGTGCTCTTCCAGCCTCTGAAAAACGGTAGTGAGGTGCTGCTCGTGTTCCTCCTCGGACGAGCTGGCTACCAGCATGTCGTCGAGGTAGACGAAGACAAAGGGGAGGTCGCGTAGGACCGCGTCCATCATACGTTGAAAAGTTTGGGCAGCGCCTTTGAGGCCGAAAGGCATTCGCATGAATTCAAAAAGGCCGAAAGGGGTTATAACCGCTGTTTTAGGAACGTCTTCAGCTCGGACTGGGACCTGGTGATAACCGCGGACTAAGTCTATCTTTGAAAAAATGCGCGCACCCGCTAGATGCAGTGAAAAGTCTTGAATGTGAGGGATTGGGTAGCGGTCATGCGCTGTAGCGTTGTTTAATCTGCGGTAATCTCCGCACGGTCTCACAGAACCGTCGGATTTCAGAACCATGTGAAGTGGTGAAGCCCAGGGGCTCTTCGAGCATCTAACAATGCCCAATTTTTCGAGAGTTGCAAACTCGTCCCGTGCTATGTTGAGCTTGGCCGCGTCTAAGCGGCGAGCTTTGGCAAAAACGGGAGGTCCCGTTGTCGGAATGAAGTGTTTAACTCCGTGTTTAGCTACAGTGGCTGAGAATTTGGGGGTTGTGAGTGCTGGAAATTGGGTGAGGAGTTGCTCAAACTTACCTCCTGCCGTGGTGACGTTGGCCTGCACAGGTGGTGGAGAAACTCGGGCTGAGCATGGAATAGAAGCAAAGGACAGTGCATTAACCAGGCTAGATCCACTAATAACCCGTGTGCACACAAAAAGTCTGCGCCTAGCAAGTTAAAACTCACCACCGCTACAACAAATGTCCATCTGTAGCTGCGGCCGTGGATGAGGAGGTGCAGGCTCTTTTCGCCGAACGTGTCGATGTCAGAGCCGTTGGCTGCCACTGCTCCGTTGCCCCGGGTGCCCATGGCTCGATCTGCGTGGGAGGGCATGACGAAACTCAGCTGAGCTCCTGTGTCGATGAGGAACTGCTTGCCTGTGTGTCCATCCGTCACGTACAACAGCTTATTTTTCTCGCCGAGAACCACTGCTGTTAACGGCTCTCGGCTTTGGCGTTTTCCCGACATCGTAAATTTGCAGGGGGGAACGCATTTGCGGGCTTTCTCGGCGAAGCGGTGGTGATAATAACAGACGTCGCTCTGTTTGTTACATTTGGGCCGCGCCGCTGTCACCGTGGGCTGGGTCTGCTCCGTGGGTTGTGGCTCTCCATGGCTCGGGGCGTCAGTTTTGAGGCCTGCGGATGCCGCTGTGGGTGTCAGTTCCTTGCAGGCGTTGACGAGCCGATGAGCCTCGCTGGCCAGTGTGCGGAAGTCTTGGTGGTTGTTGCACTTCATGCTGGCGAGTGTCCCTCTCATGTGCGGCGGCAGCGTGCTGAGGAAAATAAACTGGAAGAGGAAATTGTCATTGTCCTCTTCCTTGAGCTGCAGCAAATCCTCCATGAGGGCCTTCGGATTGCCCCCTCTGTGGCCGTAGACCGCCAGGATCTTCTTGGCTCTTTCCTCCGCTGACGGGACGTAGTTCGCCACGATGGTCGCCTTGAGCGTCTCGTACTTGTCCCGGGTCGGTGGTCGCCGGATCAAGCTCCGCGCACACTTCGAAGTGGCGGAGTCGAGTTTGGAGACGATATGATAGAATTTTGTATCGTCTGCCGTGATGCCTGCCTGTATGAATTGGGCTTCAGCCTGCTGAAACCAAGAGGCGGGGTCTTCTCGCCAGAAGTCTGGCAGCTTGACAGCGACGGCGTTCGTGCACGCCATCACTGTTGTGCCCGCCGGGTGAGAGTGCCTTGCTTCGCCTCTCACGGCGGTGCTGGAGCTCGGTTGAGCCCTCTCAATTCCTGCCCTGGGACGTCTTTGTTCTTCACACGGCAGGTGAGATTCCTTTGTCCTTTCAGAGGTGTGAAGTTCCTTACATATGCAGTCACCAAACATTTCACATGTTCTAACATATGTAGGTATGGAATATATGAGTAATATAGACCACAACCAGTCTAGTTTATTGTTCAGATGAACACCCAGGTTGTTCTGCCCTCAGTAGTGTGTTTTACAGAGTTAGAAAAAAATGGTTTATAAGTTCATATTAAATATCATAGTCCTTTTGTAATAATTCATTTGTAGTAATTTGTGTTAAAAGTAATTGCTGTACAGTTAGTAGTGATCCTTGTATTTTATATTGAAAGCGCAGCCAGTTGCCGCTAGGATTTATGGGTAGAAGAAACGGACTTTGGTAAGGGAGAAAGAAAAAAGGCAGAAGTGCTTAACCTGCCCGCGAATATCTGAAACGTTCCTCCTGTGTGTTAAACCCCTTTTTTACACCTCCGAAAGCAATGGCTGTTAAGTAAATGAATGTTATGTTGGTTTTATAAGTTGTTAAATGTGAACTTGAGATCGTTTTTAGAGTGTGATGTGTTTTCAGCAATTAGTCCTATCCCAGAGCCCGCTAGCTTGTTTTATGTATTGAGTGTATTATGTTTTCAGGAATTAGTCTTACCCCAGGGGCACGATAGCTTATTTTAATGAATGTATTTTCTGTTTTTATTTCTAGTTTCACTCGGGCTTTTCAACGAGCTTCGAGCCACAGTTGTAAGGTACTGTAAGCTGTCTTAAGAAGACTGAAATAAAGTGAGCAGGACGCTCGATTTCCTGGCTTGTGAAAAACGAGTTTGGCTTGCTGTTAATCTGCGTTGACATACTCAGTGTATATAACACGTAGTGATAACAGTACAGTGAAAAGCCAGGTCAGCAGTTGGTGAAGATAAGGTCCACGACACAGCGAGGGACGACACTCAAGAGTAAAAAAAAAAAAAAATGCGTCAGTAGTTGGTGAAGTTAAGATTCACGACACAGCAATGGACGACCCTCAAGAGAAGAGGCCGGAAGAAAAGGCGAACTCCGAAGCCAAATCATCACACAACGCTAGCTCCAGCTCCAGACGTTCTAGCTCCAAGTTATCCTCAAAGTCCAACGTAATGGAAGTGGCCATCATGGCGTGAGCCTCTGCTGAAGCTGCGAATGCTAGAGCCTTGTACAGTAAGAAACAACTAGAAATTAAAAAGCAACAAGCAAAGCTAGAACGAGAACAAGCAGAGCAACAAGCAAAGCTAGAACAAGCAGAGCAACAAGCAAAGCTAGAACTGGATCTAGAGATGCTGGAGATAGTGAAGGAAACAGCGGCCGCCACAGCAAAAGCAGAAGTTCTAGAAGCTGCTGCAGCTACCGAGTTGGACGAAGGAGAGAGTGTAAGGAGCGCAATTCCATTACAAGCTGTCAGACAGAGAACTATGGAGTATGTGCACCACCAAATCCAGCTAAAGTCACAGGCACGACCAGCTGAAGAAGAAACACCTCAAGTCGAACCCGCACAAAGGGCGCAATCATTCACTCCGAGGAGACCCGAACAAACTCTCTCTCCACCAGCATTCAAAAAAATGTACGTGAAAAATGAATCCATCGACATACCGAGAAACTATGTCAGGCCGAACAGCTACCATGCTTCCCACAATGGTGACCCACCTATGGCAGACTTTGCTAGGTTCCTCGCACGTAGAGAGCTAATCACAACCGGACTCTTTAAGTTTGACGACACCCCCGAAAACTTTAGAGCATGGCAGTCGTCATTTATAAATGCAACTGAAGACGTTGGTCTCACATATAGCCAGGAGTTAGATCTCCTAGTCAAGTGGCTTGGAAAAGAGTCCTCAGAGCACGTTAAAAGAATCAGAGCTGTCTACGCCACTAACCCCAAAGCTGCTCTCCAACTGTCATGGGACAGGTTAGAAGAGTGTTATGCTACGCCAGAAGTAGTAGAAAACGCCTTGTTTAAAAAATTAGATAACTTCCCTCGCCTTACAAACAGAGATAATGTAAAACTCAGGGAACTTGGAGATTTACTCTTAGAGCTGTGGGTCGCTAAAGATGAAGCTTATCTCCCAGGCCTCGCCTACCTCGACACACCACGTGGGGTTAAGCCCATAGTTGAAAAGTTGCCTCCAAATTTACAAGATAAATGGCTGCACGCGGGCTCAAAATACAAACAAAAATATGATGTAACCTTCCCTCCCTTCTCATGTTTTGTAAAGTTTGTCCAAGACGAAGCTAAAGCAAGAAATGACCCAAGTTTTACGACATGCAGCAGCCAACCCTTCAGCAAAGGTGAGAGACCACCATTCAAACAAACTAGCTACAGAACGCCTCTAACTGTAAACAAAACAGAGGTCGACACAACTGATCCCGCTAGTACTAAAGAGGACGATTTAACACGCTACTGTCCAGTCCATAAGAAAATGCATCCTCTAGCCAAATGTAGAGCTTTTCAGAATAAACCGCTACAGGAGAGGCGAAACATACTCAAAGAACACAGACGATGTTTTTGCTGCTGCTCTCCCATGCACGCAATAAAGGACTGTGACATGAAACTCAAGTGCGAGGAGTGCCAAAGTGAGAGGCATTGCTCTGCCATGCATCCTTATTCAAGTCAGCAACCCCAGCCAGAAAACACACCTGAACCAGAGCCTCAGCCCCGAGGCAACACACCACCTGAGGTAACGTCACGGTGCACTGAGATCTGCGGCGAACGTAATCCCCCACGTTCTTGCTCAAAGGTATGTCTAGTTCGAGTTTTCCCCAAAGGCCAACCAGAACGCTCCGTTAAGATGTATGCAATCCTTGACGATCAGAGTAATAAATCGCTGGCCCGTCCCGAATTCTTCGAGCTGTTTGGGATCAAAGGTAACCCTCTGACATACCTCATGAGAACATGTGCTGGTTTAACTGAAATGCTTGGCAGGGAAGCAGTGAGGTTCCAAATCGAGCCAGTAGGCGGAGGCCCACGCTTAGACCTCCCTCCTCTCCTTGAATGTGACGAGATAATGTTCAGTAGGGGTGAAATACCTACGCCCGAAGTCGCTCTTGCTCACGCCCACTTAAAACACCTCGCTCCTCTCATCCCCAAGTATGACCCAGATGCTCAGATGGCAATTTTACTGGGCAGAGACATCCTACGAGTCCACAAAGCAAGGCAACAAGTCAACGGACCCCACAATGCTCCCTTTGCTCAACGCCTGGACCTAGGCTGGGTAATTGTGGGAGAGGTGTGCCTTAACGCTCATAAGCCAACCGTCAACGTTTATAAACCGTACATGCTCTCCAACGGACGCCCATCTCTCTTCACTCCTTGTCCTAACAGCATCAACATCAAAGAGAAACCATGCTACGGCGGGGAGCACAAGGACGGCCTCTCTAAATGCAGCTCAAAACCCAATGCAGTGGAAGAAAAGCTTGGGGACAAAGTTTTTGAGTGCACAGAGAACGATAACAAGTGTGCCGTGTCCTTCGAAGATGAGACCTTCCTAAAGATAATGGAGGAAGAAGTCCACCAGGATGGAGACAACAACTGGATCGCTCCTCTGCCATTTAAGTTTCCTCACTTGCCACTCCCAAATAACAGGGACCAAGCATTGTGTAGACTCGGCTCACTAAGACGCAACTTAACGAAAAACCCTCAAATGAAAGAACAGTTCTCAGAGTTTATGGACAAGCTGTTCGAGAACAATCACACAGAGATCACTCCACCCATCACCGATAACACTGAATGCTGGTACCTGCCCATTTTTGGGGTATATCATCCCCAGAAGCCCAATCAGATATGGGCTGTCTTTGATTCGAGTGCCGAGCAATTTGGTGTGTCACTCAACTCAGTACTGTTAACAGGTCCAGATCTTAATAATACCCTCCTCGGTGTGCTGATTCGGTTTAGGAAGGAGCTCATCGCAGTCACTGCCGATATCCAGCAAATGTTTTATGGGTTCTTAGTCAGACCAGACCATAGAGACTATTTGAGGTTCTTGTGGCACGAGGGAAATGACTTGTCAAAGGAGGTGCAGGAGTACCGCATGAGGGTGCACGTTTTTGGGAACAGCCCATCACCAGCGGTAGCTATCTATTGCCTACACAGGGCTATCCAGAAAGGCGAGCCAAAGTTTGGAGCAGACACAAGACACTTTGTTGAGAGACACTTTTATGTAGATGACGGGTTGATTTCGCTTCCCACTGAATCTGCAGCCGTAGACTTGCTCAAGCGCACATGCGCATCCTTGGCCGAATCCAATCTCAAGCTCCACAAAATCGCTTCGAATAGTGTCTCAGTCATGCAAGCCTTCAAGCCAGAAGACCTGGCCACCGGTATCAAAGACTTGAGTCTCGGCGATGACACTCTACCAGCTCAGAGAAGTCTAGGCCTGTGCTGGGACATAAACACTGACTCTTTCACATTCAAGGTTGCCGTCGACGACAAACCCTACACCCGCCGTGGGGTTCTGTCAACAATTAACAGCATCTTCGACCCCTTGGGACTAGCGTCACCAGTGACAATCAAAGACAGACTCCTGTTACGTGACCTGTCGAATGGTGTCCAAGGTTGGGATGCTCCTCTCCCTCAGGACAAAATGGACACATGGGAAACATGGAAAATGTCCCTCCAAGATCTTAGCAGTCTTAAAGTGCCACGCTGCTATGTACCAGCTTCCCTCTCTAATGCCACTTTTGCACTAGCCCAGCATACTTCGGTACAGCATAGCATGGTTCGGTATGCTTTTGTCCGCACTAGCACCGCATTTCAACCGTGTTGAGCTTGGGTGGGTGGGATTTCTATAACAGCAGGCGGCGCCACACTCCCGTGACGTAGACTAAACTGGCGTCTAGCGGCTGCCCCGGCCTTGGATGCGCTCTGCAGAGCGTGCCCAAATGCCAAGTCACGTTTCGTTACCTTGTATTCATACATGTGTAATGACAATAAAGTTGAATCTTATCTCATCTCAAAACGCGACCCAACCAAAACATAAACACATACAGCTGCACAAGGCACTCCTCGGTCTGTGGCTTTTTTCACCATAAACGCCAAAAAGGACCACTAGACAAGGGTACAGACAGCGAGATGAAACATTCTGGAAATAGTTCTGCAGCTTCTGGGAGAGCCAAAGGCGTGACGATACAAACTAGGTCATATATTACGGTAAGCTAATTTTGCTAATGTTAGTTTGTTATAAGTACATCGTACTACACTTTAATGTCTGCAATTTATCGCTGTTAGGTACTAAAATATGTATACTGTGTGTGTTTCAGATGGCTCTGTTGTGGGGAAATTACTGCTTCATTCGCTCTGGGCGAACCTGACCTGTCACAGATGTCATCAGCCTGTCACACAAACGATCAGTGGTTATAGAGCTTAAGAATGTCTGTAATGAAGCGGCATGGAAAAATAAGCAGCAGTGCTGTGGTTTTAAGCAGGTTTTATTAATCATGTCGCCTTCACGGGATCCCCTCTCCGGTGCATAGTGGAGCAGCCCGGAGCGGGATCCCACGGCTCTCTGAGAAGGAGAGGCAGACACAGTGTGTCCGCCAGTTGCAGGATCAGAGTGAGAGAGTAAGAGAGAGAGATTGCGTTACAGAGTTGCACCTTAAATACTTGATCATAACAATACATCAAAAAGACATACTCCACAGTCTAGAATGATCAAAGGGACAACAGAACAGGCAGGAGGTATTTGCATTTGTAAGCCATACATCACAATGGGCAGATTAGCTAGACCTCGCTCTAAGTGCAAGACAAAGAGGCTAACAAGCACATCTACATATTGATCTGAGTCTCTAGGTCACAGTAAGGACAGGACGCATGAGTACAAAGAATGAAAGGCATTGATTAACATCACATAGGTGAGACAGAAGAAACTCGTCTACCTGTAGACATTAATACACCAAAGCACATCTAAGATGCTCAGAAAAAGCACAGTAAGGACAAGCCATATGCACACTATACAGAATGGCGCATTACATCACAACACATGCATGTTTGCATCACAAATACATGAATGGCACATTGCTTCTCAGTAATGCAGCAGAAAAACAGAGAAAAGAGGGCTGAGTGTCCTTAGTCTGTTGTGGGGTTAAAACGAACCGCCACACGCTCCCCCCCAGAGGACGCGGCAGGGGGCCGCGACCTCGATAATCCATCTGTGTGAGCGAGCTGTGGGAGAAGCTCACTGCAGGCGGAGGGGGAGGGAGGGGAGGGGTGGTAAGTGCCGGCAGGAGCTGTGAAATCGTCCTGAGCCGCGCAAAAATTGCTTGCTGCTCCGTGACGTCGAGGGGTTGTCCCGTTGCACGTGCGGAGATCACAAGAAGAAAAACTAGTCTCTGACTCCTCTTGTGGCCATGAAGAAAAGCAGGGGCGGCTGTAAGAAAAAAAGTAAACAAAACATAGGGACTGTTGGCTTTGGGTGCCGAAGCAACCCCAAAGCTCCCGGGAACAGCTGACGGCTGAAATCCCGTTGTGCCGTGGCTAAGACCATTAAAAAATCCAGTGGCGAGCTGCGTGCTTGCTTCAGGTGAACTAGCAGCCCTGAAGGTTCTGTGGGCAGCGGCGGAGGACGATGGCGGTCTGTGGCATGGCTGAGACTGTTAACAAATCCTTCCAGTATGCTGCATGCGTGCCTCAGGTGAGCGAGCAGCCCTGAAAGGCAGCGGCGAAGGAGGAAGGCAGTCTGTGGAGCCATTACTTGTCCCGTGCGTGATGCGCCGTCCTTGTAACTCCCCGATGCGTGCGCGGGGGTTCAGTGCGTGGGTGGGCCGCTGGAGTGGTGAGTCAGGGTGCAGAAACTTGGTGGAGAACGGCGCAGACAGCGCCGGTAAAATCCAGGTTGAGCTGTGGCTGTAGATTGGCCATGGTGCGTTGGAGCAGTGAGAGGAAATAGACGATCTTTAGTCCCTCAGGCCCGTGCAGAGGCGTTGGAGCGGCGGGAGGGAATAGACGATCTTTTGTTCCTCAGGCTCATGCAGCTGCGTTGGAGCGGTGTGAGGAAGTAGACGATCTCCGTCCCTCGGGCTCGTGGAGGCGCGTTGGAGCGGTGCGAGGCAATAGACGATCTTTGTGCCCCGGGCTCGTGCAGCTGCTTTGGAGCGGTGAGAGGGAGGAGACGATCGTTGTCGCTCGTGCGGCCATGGTGCGTTCAGTTCCACGCGCTGCGCTCCCCGTCGGCCCTGGAGGTTGCCGTCTGGGGAGAGGACGAGGTGCGTGCGCTCTCTGTGAGAGCGGCCGGTCCAGCGTGGTTGTGTAGATCTCAGGCGAGGGTCGCGCCATGACGTTTTCTGCAGTTTACCCGGTCGTGGGTGATGTCCGGAGAACGGCTCGCCTGTGTTGGCTCCGCGTCGAAGTCTCCCTGAAGCCGCAGGGAGGGGGAACCAGTAGGCCGCTGCGACGGAGCATTCATGCCCGGGTGTTGCGTTTGCTGGCCGCTCGTTTTTTTCAGCGTCGCTTCGCCAGCGTGGCCATCCAAAACAGAAGGCTGCGTTGCACAAAGCGTGTGCGTCTTCAAGGGGCCACCAACGCAGCTGTGTGGCTGTCCAGCTCGGAAGGTTGCTTTCGCACAAAACGTGTGCGTGTTCGAGGGGTCACCAGTGAAGCGGCATGAAAAAATAAGCAGCAGTGCTGTGGTTTTAAGCAGGTTTTATTAATCATGTCGCCTTCACGGGATCCCCTCTCCGGTGCATAGTGGAGCAGCCCGGAGCGGGATCCCACGGCTCTCTGAGAAGGAGAGGCAGACACAGTGTGTCCGCCAGTTGCAGGATCAGAGTGAGAGAGTAAGAGAGAGAGATTGCTTTACAGAGTTGCACCTTAAATACTTGATCATAACAATACATCAAAAAGACATACCCCACAGTCTAGAATGATCAAAGGGACAACAGAACAGGCAGGAGGTATTTGCATTTGTAAGCCATACATCACAATGGGCAGATTAGCTAGACCTCGCTCTAAGTGCAAGACAAAGAGGCTAACAAGCACATCTACATATTGATCTGAGTCTCTAGGTCACAGTAAGGACAGGACGCATGAGTACAAAGGATGAAAGGCATCGATTAACATCACATAGGTGAGACAGAAGAAACTCGTCTACCTGTAGACATTAATACACCAAAGCACATCTAAGATGCTCAGAAAAAGCACAGTAAGGACAAGCCATATGCACACTATACAGAATGGCGCATTACATCACAACACATGCATGTTTGCATCACAAATACATGAATGGCACATTGCTTCTCAGTAATGCAGCAGAAAAACAGAGAAAAGAGGGCTGAGTGTCCTTAGTCTGTTGTGGGGTTAAAACGAACCGCCACAGTAGAAACGTTTATTTCCTGTGCAACAAATTTGCAACAAATTGCTCTGATCTGCTTGAAAATCATGGAGACTGTTGACAGTTTGAGACATCATGGACGTACCTGCTTCCGCAGCACTGAGTGAGGTGGTGTCATAGAAAAAAATGATCAGCTGACACAACTTGATCGCCATGTTAATAACTATATTAGCCACAAAATATATATTCAAAAAGTAAACTTTGCTGAGTTAGGTATAGTATGGTATATTTGACAAGTTATAATGCATTTGATGCCAAAACAAACTTGATCTAGGATTAAAAGGAATTAAAATAATGCAGTCACAAGGTTACATGGAAAATATTTAAAGTGTACCTGTGGTGGTTGTGAAAAAAAAGATATTATATTGAGCCCCTGTCTCACGTTCTAGTTCAAGTTTAAGTTGAAATTCATGTTCAAAGCAATTTGATAATAAATCCATTGCTGATGTACTGGTTCAGCTATGTCAGCAAAACATGGGTACAGCCATACTAGCGGCTACATGGACTTCCAGGACGCTTCCTGTGACGTAATTTTGTGGCTACCGCGATCTGGATCAGTATTGGCTGAGCCTCGAGTACCCGGATGTGCAGCGGCTTTGGGGATATTCTAATTCAAATTCAAACGTTTATTTCAAACTCAGGGTTCATATTAAATGCAGAACTGAAACGAATAGAAAATAAATAAATAAATGCTTAAATTCGGCGGGTCGTCTCGTCTGATCTGAGGTCGTTAACAGCCGCAAAACGGCAGATTAATTCGGCTCTTCCCTCGCCGCTATAAAGAGCGGCAGACAGTGCGTTGCGTTGTATGAGGACCAAAATTCAAACGTTTATTTCAAACTCAGGGTTCATATTAAATGCAGAACTGAAACGAGTAGAAAATAAATAAATAAATGATTAAATTCGGCGGGTCCTAATGTCTGATCTGAGGTTGTTAACAGCTGCAAAACGGCAGATTAATTTGGCTCTTCCCTCGCCGCTATAAAGAGCGGCAGACAGCGCGTTGCGTTGTATGAGGACCAAAATTCAAACGTTTATTTCAAACTCAGGGTTCATATTAAATGCTGAACTGAAACGAGTAGAAAATAAATAAATGCTTAAATTCAGCTGCTTGTCTCATCTGATCTCGTAACTGCCGCAACACGGAAGATGATTCTACAACTATATACAGAGCAGCAGACACTCGGTGCTCTTGTAAAAACAAAAACATACAATGCGATATGGATATCGCAACATGGCGGAATGTAAAGCCTTTGGATGTCTGAATAATAAGCGAAAAAAACAAAGAAACACTTTTTTTGTGTACCCAAACCCATCTCACCTTGTCAGAAGATCGGAGCGGAAACAGGGCACAGACGAATAATTTCAGACGAAATTGCGTTGTGTGTGAGGACCACTTCGTCACTTTAACCCTCAGAAGACCTTTCTGGCTCAAACCTGTAGCCATGTTGGACAAATTCTTCCTCAGAGTCCGACAATTCAGCCATAATAGAATAAAAACACTCACAACAGCACCCTAGTCTCTCATACAGGCGGAGCATTGACTGTTGAGTATCAACGAAGTGACGTCACATCCGCATGTGTCATGGCTGCGCCCACAGTTTTCATTGGCTGCCCATGGCCAAGGTCCTATTTGAATATATGTCTGGTGGTATATGGCTGGCAAAAATTATTTTCCAAAATAAGAAATACTTTTTCATAATGTTTTCAAGTCAAATGCGTCTTCACGACCACCACAGGTACGCTTTAATAGATACATGTACTGTTGAAATATATATTCTCTGCATCAACGATGTACTAGACATGCATTCATGTCGTATTGCACTGGGAATTGCACTGACAATAAACCTCTGAAGATGTTGTGATGCATTACTTGTGTAACAATAATTATACTTAGAATTTGGTAATTATTCATGTGTGTACATAGGTCTAATGTCTGTGTTTAATGAATAAAATGTTGTGCACTTTTCATATGTCTCCTATGTTTTTCATAATGTTTATTATTTTTTTAGGGACGGCTAATTACATGGCAAAAAACCGGCGAAGTGGTCTGCAAAAAAATGCAGCAGCAACATAACACACCTTTCCTTTTGCTGGAACTGCAAATTGACCTAGGAATTATGTTTAGAAACTGCTTAACTTTAAGACTATCACACTACTAATTTTAAAAAAAAATTCAAATAGGTTTAAGAAGCACACATTTAGTTGAGAAACGTTTTATATTTAAATTTAATCCTATCACACTTTTACTTTCAAAATAAGTGTAAATATTTGTAAAAATGACAGATTTACAAAAGGTAGCACCACAGTGGGGCACACCGTTTTTGAGCAACACAATTGTGTATCCTTTGCCAATCTGTCTGCTGTTATTTAACTGATAAGGGACAGATAAGGGACGGATATTAGATGCTCAAAAACGGGAGAAACTCTCTGATAAAAATTCTGCAACTACACAAGTCAGGTTTGGTTTGGTGTAACTGCCAAATGACCTTGAAATAATGAGCTGAAACATTTTTTTATTCAGTTTAAATAATGAGACAGTGGCACACTGGCCAACACCAAATTGTAATTGTTTTTAAATCCATGGGCATTTTGTATGTACTGAATAAAAAAACATGTTTTTCAACTTCATGTCAACGTTTAAACATTATTGGTATTTTCCGTTTATATGATGCTACACTCCTTCTAAAGTATTGTAATTCTCAGAATTTGGAATGCCAATAGAACATTCAATTTAAATTGACTTACCTTTTTACCTACTTTGACTTTAAGCTTTATCAGTCTCTCCTGCTGCATTTTAAAGTCCAACTGTACAACTTCTTCTAAGTTAACTTAAAAAATGTACCCAAAGTTTACAACTGGCTCCTGTGGTCATAATTTTTTATGATATTTCAATAAAAAGAAGAGAAAGCTTACAAAAACATTTCTGTTTTGTTGTATAGGTCACAATTACATTACCTTTACAACGGTTGATACCTGACAGGATGTACAGCATTATTTGGATAAGACTAGGCAATGGAATGTATAAGTAATTATGGGTTTTTCTAAAACAGTGTTATAATAGACAAACCACACTTTGATCCAAAACACTTCCCTTTTATTATATATAAAATATTAACAAAAAAAGACTTTTAAAATAAAAAACAACATTAAGCGGTATATGTTATACACGCCGACCACTCAGTGCGTCAACAAGCCTCCCAAACTGTGCCAGGAAGGATTGGTTGAAGGTAGCCGTCTCTGTCAGCTCCTCCCTTCGGAAGGCGGCATCCTGCTCCTGGGCTACCCGCGTGTTTGCAGCAACCTCATGCAAATGCTGCAAGTATTGATTATTGTATATGTTTTGCTGCTCATGGTGTCTTTCGAGCTGCTCGTGGCGCTCAAGATGTTGACACTCCTGCCTCTCCTGCAGCCTTTCCTGGAGACGGATCTCATCCTCATGCACCTGTGTCATCACAGATGCTATGTCCGAGATGGAGTTTCGTCTTTTCCTCTTGCCTAGATGAAAGACAAAGTCATGGTGGTTACATATGCTGTATCTAAACATATCAAAAAAATATACTATGGAATTACACTGGTGAAAGCCTGTGGTGGGATTATTATGCTTCGTTGCTGTATTTAAGCTCAAATGTCATGTTTCGGCACTTCAATGGAGAGGATTGTGCAACTCACAGGGTGCTGTGATAGTGAACATCCCCCCATGCAATCCGAAAAGGATTTAAGTGCAAAAAGATAGATGGATGTATCTTTAAAAGATTTTCTTTGTATTGTGGACTCATGAATAGGAATGGGTTAATAAAAATGGCTTAATAAAAGTGACGTGGAGCTTTTTAATGAGGCATGTTCATTTTGAAAGTCAGTTCATGTGCTGTATCTGTTTTGGTATATTATGACTTCCAAAAGTATTTCCACCAGCACACCACCACACCTAAAAGTGTGACTGTGTTGTTTAACAATGAGAACAGAACACCACAAATTGTTTTGGACACAGACATATAAAATTCCTTAATATGCTGCTATCAGAAATAACCTTAATCAAAAAAAAAGGGGGTAATCTCATGTTCACTGTGCCTTACCAGCACTTAAACGAGAGATCACGGATACTGAAGGGGCTGGTGATGGAGATGGTGATGGAGCTCGTGATGGAGCTTGTGATGGAGGTTGTGATCTGGACGATACCGGTGTCGGCGGGACACATTCATATTCTCCGTAGTCAGACGCTGGAGAGTGCGGGCGTTCTGGCGTGGCGCACCCATGGGATGTTAAGTGATTCTACAAGGAAAATGCACACAATAAAATACAGCACGAAAAGTGCAACATATACAGAAAAGACAATATTTTTTAAACAGATTACATAAGCTTATTTCAGCGTATTGTTCACGTGAATACATAAAAGAAAAGCGTGATTCCACAGTGTGCTGCGATAGAGCTGAATAGCGATTACCGATTATATTGGCGAAAAAACACACAGAATAATATACCAAAGGGGAAAAAATCTAACAAGGTCAAATTAAACAATAACTCCTCTAACCACAATTTTCATGTAGCTGCACTTCAGTAGATTTTACAAGGGCTGCGTTACATTTAAAATCATCTGCTTTAACTTTGGCCTCAGCAATCAGAATGAATTAATACATTCATGAGTTTATTGATGATAGACTATAAACTACACATATAAAGTAAATTATATTGACAACTGAACATCTTGCATTCGCAAAAACATACAGTTATGAACATAACTCACAAAGGATCACACAAGTGATCTGACAAAAAAAAAATACATTAACAAGCGGTTTATTTTACAGTTGATGTGCCATATTCACACAATCAAATCTCAGTTCAGTCCCTTTTATATTAAGTGGAAATTGTGCTTTTGACACTTTACCTATAAAAGCAAAGGATTTCAGTACTTTCCACAGTGGCGAGGTAGGTTGTGGGGCGGCTGATTTCGTCTTGCCTAGACAAACGACAGAAATGGATGTTGGTTAGTTTCAATCAAGTTCAATACATATACAGGCACATCTCAAAAATTAGAATACCATGAAAAAATTCTATATTTTTGTCACTCATTTCAGAAAGTGAAACCCATATATAGATTCATTACAGGGACAGTGATATATTGAAAGTGTTTATTTTAATATTGATGATTATGGCTACAGCCCATATTAACCAACACCTCAGCGGCCAACATTTCTATTTTAAAAAAAAAAAAATTAAAGTTAATTTTATGTAAGATTCCAATTTTTTGCATAATAGAATTTGGGGTTTTCAGGGCAGTAAGCCGTAATCAGCAAAATTAAAATAAATAAATATATCACTGTCTGTAATGAAGCTATATAATATATGGATTTCTCTTTCTGAAATGAGTGAAAAGCACCGCAGGATCCACAGAATAGGTGTGTGGGTCTATTCTGAAGCTTTAGAAAATTATATGAATTACTTTATAAATCACTGGTTTGAAAAAGCAATTTTAATATGACGAGATTTCGGCTCCTGTAGTCCATTTCACCAGTATCACAATATAAACAGGGAGGCTAACCCTGGCATGTGGAAACACATTCTAGCATTAAATTGCACACAATTAAATGCCCAGGACCAAAGTGCAATACAAAACCCAAACCAGGACTTTAACCAGCATTAACATATTTCATCGTTTTGCTTTCACAAGTGAATATTTAGGAGAAAAGAAGCATGATTCAACAGTTGGTACTAGCTAGCGTTAGCATTAGCATTTAACTAGCAAAAAAAACGTTAGCCAGCACAGAACAGCACTGTATAACGGCTCAAAAAAGTGAGCTTACCACCAACAGGATAAAGATGCAAACAGATGCACATTATTACAAATCACTCACCATGGTTGGTTCTCTCACAACCGTCTTCAGCTTGTCTATATAGTCCAGTTGTATGCTGGCCAGCCATCGGGTCACTCCTCACTGTGTAACTGCCACCAAGCAGAGAAAACTCCGCACCTCTTCGTTGGACCACGGTGTAGAGTTCTGCAAAACCTACAACGCTGTCTGTATTAATATCATATTTACTCCGTGACTGAGTTAGTCCGTGATTGCAAATGGCAGTCGTACAGATTTCAACGAAGATGGCGCTTTCGTGACGTTAAGACCTGACCAATCAGCGGCGACCAAAGTTTTTGACGTCAAAACACGGTACAGCTCAGCACGGAGGGACCCTGCCCTTGAGCGGGGCTGAGATTCGCTGCTCTTAAAGCGTGTTGGGGCTAGTGCAAAGACCTACCAAGCATGCTGTGCTGTACCATGCTGGGCTAGTGCAAAAGGGGCTTAAGTCCACTTACACCGAACTGTGCATCTTTTCCGACGCCTCAAGCTGGGCTATTGCAGCAGTAGCATACTTGAAGACAGTCAATGCAGAAGGACAATGCGAAGTCTGATTTGTGCTTGGAAAAGCAAAACTTTCACCACAACCAGAGCCCACGATACCTCGCCTTGAACTTTGTGGAGCAGTTCTAGCGGTTGAGATGGCGGAGCTCATTCTGGACGAACTTGATCACAAACCAAATGCTGTCAAATTCTAATGTGATAGCAAGGTGGTTCTTGGGTACATCTGCAATGATTCGAAGCGCTTCTATGTCTATGTGCATAACTGCGTTCATCGTATACATCAGTCCACATCCCCTGAACAGTGGCACTACGTCACATCAGAGCAAAACCCAGCTGATCTAGCCACCAGGTCAATACCTGCATCACAGCTCATGGACACTATGTGGTTTAAGGGACCAGACTTCCTTTACAGACCACCTGAATCCGGGACACCTGAATCCTTTGAGTTAATTGAGCCTGAAGCAGACTCTGAAATCAGAAAAGTCGCTACCTTTTCTACTCACATTCAGAAGAACGGGCTCTCACCAGAATGCTTCCAGCGCTTTCCAAGTTGGAACTCATTGGTAAGTGCCATTGCATTCTTAATTCACCAAGCTCGTTCTCACTCATCAAGCAACCTGTCAGATCATTCATGCAGGGGCTGGCATCGATGTAGCAAGCCACGCACTCCACAGGAGCTGGATGCTGCCAGTAACCTCATCCTCCAGTCTGTTCAAAAAGACGCCTTTCCCGACGAGTATGCTGCTCTCCATGCCAGCCAAACCGTCCGCAGTTCAAGTCCCATCGTAGCTCTTGATCCCTATATGAGTGAAAGCCTCATCAAGGTTGGAGGTCGCCTCAAACATGCTTCATTGAACACAGCATCCAAGAATCCAACCATTCTCCCAAACAAGCATCACGTGACCCAACTGCTTGTTCGCCACTATCACGCCAAAGTTGTGCATCAAGGAAGGCAGTTCACAGAAAGCGCAATTAGGCAAGCCGGACTGTGGATTGTAGGTTGCCAGAGACTGGTCTCATCCATTATCCACCATTGTGCAACGTGCAGGAGACTCAGGAGAAAACTAGAGACTCAGAAAATGCAGATCTTCCACCTGAAAGACTCAGAACATGCCCTCCATTTTTATATGTCGGGTAGTAGATAAAAAGAAGTAGTGGCATTAGTAATGCCAGGCGGGGAGTGTTCTGCCCTCAGTAGTGTGTTTTACAGAGTTAGAAAAAATGGTTTATAAGTTCATATTAAATATCATAGTCCTTTTGTAATAATTCATTTGTAGTAATTTGTGTTAAAAGTAATTTCTGTACAGTTAGTAGTGATCCTTGTATTTTATATTGAAAGCGCAGCCAGTTGCCGCTAGGATTTATGGGTAGAAGAAACGGACTTTGGTAAGGGAGAAAGAAAAAAGGCAGAAGTGCTTAACCTGCCCGCGAATATCTGAAACGTTCCTCCTGTGTGTTAAACCCCTTTTTTACACCTCCGAAAGCAATGGCTGTAAGTAAATGAATGTTATGTTGGTTTTATAAGTTGTTAAATGTGAACTTGAGATCGTTTTTAGAGTGTGATTTGTTTTCAGCAATTAGTCCTATACCAGGGCCCGCTAGCTTGTTTTATGTATTGAGTGTATTATGTTTCCAGGAATTAGTCTTACCCCAGGGGCCCGCTAGCTTATTTTAATGAATGTATTTTCTGTTTTTATTTCTAGTTTCACTTGGGCTTTTCAACGAGCTTCGAGCCACAGTTGTAAGGTACTGTAAGCTGTCTTAAGAAGACTGAAATAAAGTGAGCAGGACGCTCGGTTTCCTGGCTCGTGAAAAACGAGTTTGGCTTGCTGTTAATCTGCGTTGACATACTCAGTGTATATAACACGTAGTGATAACAGTACACAGGTACTTATAGGATGTCACCATCTCGATGTCTGTTCCCTGTATATTTACTGGTGCTGTGAGGGGTTGTCCTTGCCTGCGGCAGTCCACCACCAGCTCCTTAGTTTTCCTCGCGTTGATCTGGAGGCAGTTCCGATGGCACCAGTCCACGAAATCCTGGATAAGCCCTCTGTACTCAGTTTCATCTCCATTGGAGATGAGGCCAAAGATCGCAGAGTCGTCAGAGAACTTCTGTAGATGGCAGTGTGTTGTGTTGTGTGAGAAGTCCGCAGTATAAAGGGTGAACAGGAAGGGAGCCAAAACCGTTTCCTGGGGGGCCCCCTTGCTACCGATGATCGTGTCGGACACACAGTCCCGGGTTCTCACAAACTGAGGCCGGTTAGTGAGGTAGTCCAGGATCCATGATGACAGGTGCTGGTCCACCCCTGCGCACAGCAGCTTGTCCTTCAGGATCATCGGTTGGATGGTGTTGAAAGCACTGGAGAAGTCAAAGAACATGATCCTCAAAACAGGAAACGCTACCAGCGTAGCGACACAACTGCAAAGAGAAACACTATAATTACTTACAGCCTAGCGATCTGGGTCCTCTAGTGGAGCGGCGAGCGTACTCCAAATAGTCCTTCGTGGACGTGATGGTTAGATGGCGGAGCACAGCCATCCAACACATACAATGAACCAGCGGCGTCTGAACTGCAAAGAGCTGCTTTTATACAGACGCCACTGGCGTGGCAAATACAAAGCACCTGGGCAAGGCTCGGAAAGGATGATTAGCGGGACGGGGAATAGCTGGTGGAATCAGAGGGAAGGTGGGGGGCGTGGCTGGACCGGCAGCCTGTCAGCAGCGTGGGAGAAGGTAGGTCCCCATGCTGACTAACAGCTGCGGGTCAGGCAGTGGCTAAGAATAAGAAAATATCCAAAGTGCACACAAACAGCGAAGCCAAACCCCACAGAGAGATCAGGACCGAGCCGGGGAAAGCCAAGCCGGCTCAGCCCATGACAGCAAAAGGTTTTATGAAAACACACACACCTCCCTAGTGGACAGATATACTATGGTGATGTTATATATATATATATTTTTTTTTTGGACTTATTTTGTACCCGTAGGTAGATTTGTTCTGCAGTCCGGTGACAAGCCACCAGCTGCCGGTCGCTGTGTGCGCAAGCGCCCCATATCCCTAACCTGCATGTTTTTGGCATGTGGGAGGAAACTGGAGAAATCCCGGAGTAAACCCACGCAACACGGGGAGAACATGCAAACTCCACACAGATCACTGTTGGCCAGGGGCAGGGATCAAACCCACGATCCCCGCGATCCCCCGGCCGAGGGTAAACTGTGCTGCTGCAGTGCTAACCACTGCTCCACCGTGCAGCCCATTATGTTCCTACTGTCAATATACAGATATGCATCATGGCTAATAATTATTTCCAAAGTAACAACCTTTACTATCATGTCTACTGTGCGCTGTGGAGCTACACAAAATTTAAATTTTGTGAAATTTATGTAACAGTGAATGAAATTAGTGAGCATGTTGCTGGTTATGAGCAGAGGTGTGAATCTTCAGTGGTCCCATAATTAGATTTGATTACAATTCAGCTATTAATGATTCAAATGCACAATGATTCACAATGCATCTCTGTTGCATTTTAAATTAAAAAAAATGTACTTAATGCCTTTTTTAGATTTCAGTCTTTATTTTTTATAATTTCTGAATGGAAAAACACTGGATTGCTGTGAGGATCCTGTTATAAATAATTTCATTTGCCTTACTACATGCCACTTTTTATTAATTAACCTAATTTACACAGGGTGGAGATCATTGAAAGATCTGGCCAATTTCTTCAGTGATCTCCACAGTTGTCATGGCCTCCTCAAAGTTTTAACTCGGTCCAAAACACACAAGGATCTCCAAAAGGATCCCACAGATCAAAACTTGGCAAAATCTCTCAATGATCTCTGTGATGTACAAAGCACACAGCCTATTTTGGCATTATTCACAATGAATCCCCCACCGGCACTGATGTGTGCCAAGTGTGGTCTGGTAAATGTGAACTTTTATTTTAAAAGTTCTTAATGGGGGAGGGAATTGAAGGAATATGAAGTGGTTGGAAGAGGTGGGGAGTCAGGGGGTGGGGAGGGGGAGAAGGAAGAAAACAAATGAAGAGAAAACACAAGAAGCAGTTGCTGCTTCTGAGAAGATGTCCGCATGGGCATGATGTCTGCTCCTTAAAGAGAACACAAAGATGTGTGGGTGTGGGTGTGTGTGTGCTTGTGTCCGTGCACAAAACAGTGTGCGTGTGTGTGCGGCTTGCCAGGAAACATACAAAGAAAAGCGAGAGGGTAGCAGGCTGCAGCAACCCTCCCCCCTTCCCCCCGGGGACCATAAACAAGCAAGACAATTCCCGTCCACCTCCCAGGACACCCGTAATCTCTGCAGAGCTGGACTCCAGCCCCAGGTGCCGGAGGGCCATCACCCCCACAGCCGGAGGCCAGCCCATGCCAGAGGTGCTGACCCCTAGACACGCCCCTGCAAAGCAAATCCATGCCATACAGACACACACTCCAGGAGCCACTAGGTACCCACACCCAGGTAAATGGTAAATGGCATTCACTTATATAGTGCCTTTTCTCATTTCTAGATGACCAAAGCGCTCTACAGGTCCTGCTATCCACCTATTCACACATACACATTCACACACTGATGACGGCAGAGCCGCCATACACAGGTGCTGGCCTGACCTACCAAGAGCAACTGGGGGTTCAGTGTCTTGCTCAAGGACACTTCGAAATACAGACTGCAAACACAGGGGGGATCGAACCCATGACCCCTCCAGTCAGTAGTCGGCCACACTACACCTGTGCCACAGCCGCCCCAGTAACAATCAGTGGGGCGCTGCAGGCGAAGCAAACCCCCCATGCTGGAGACCACCCACAGGGCCACAAGGTACCACACCTGTCTGCCTGGCACCCCCTGACAAGCACACACACACTCACACACATGCACTCATACACTGTGACATACACACTGTCGCTCACTCACTCACATACGTACTGTCACACTAAGTCGCTCACTTGCTCATACATTCACACTCACTCACACACTGTCACACATTAATTTGCTCACTCACTCACATATTCACACTCACACACTGTCACACACTAATTCGCTCACTCACTCACTCACTCACTCACTCACTCACTCACACACACACACAAACCCATGTTCCCCTCCCCAACCCATCATCCATCCATTCACTCGATCCCGCAGACATACTGTATCCCAAGGCACCATTCATTCACCAGCATAACATCCCAGGCCACCGACCAGGCCCCCAGCCCATGGCAGAAGGATGGCAGCAGGGGTCGAGGAAGACCCCCCCCTTCCCGGTGTGTGAATCACGATGAGTGCAATTGTATATTTTGTGGAGAAATTGAATGCAGGTGTATGTATGACTAAAGTGAAGTTAAAAGGGGCGGATGGTGTGATAGGACTCCCCACTGCTGCGGACAGCTGAGCTCCCATCTCCCTCTACCCAAGCTCTCAGTGTCTACAGCGCAAGTAAACTGAGGTGAGGGTGGTCAGGCAGCAGAGCAAGGAGAAAGACCCTCCCTACCAACACCCCAAACACTCTCCCATCCCAAAACCCTAAGTACATCAAATAAGATGTGTGGTCCACCCAGGGGTCTGCAACCTCTACCAACCAAAGAGCCATTTTTCCTGACTCTGACTAAAATAGAAGTGGCCGAGAGCCGCAATGACAATTTAACCTTTAAAATAAAGATTATGCTGCTTATAGAGTTTTTCATATACTGGGGGGGGCTGAAAAGTTCATAGGCCGTGGGCTGCGGGTTGTTGACCCTTGACCTAGAATGAGGAAGGGAGAGGGAGGGTGGGGAACAGGCAAGACCAGGAAGGAGGTGTACCTCAGAGAAAGCCTACCCCCCCCATCCAGAAGCCAGCTCCCCCACCCCCCAGTGTGTGAACTGTGGTGGGTAAGCACAAGTGTGTTATGTGGTGAAACTGCATGCAGGTGTATTTAATGTGAGGAAAATGGGTGCATGTGTATGTACTACTAAAGTACAATTAAAATTTGGGGGATGCTGTGGTGGGACACCCCACTGCTTTGGACAGCAAAGCCCCCACCGTCCTCCATCCAAATCTTCAGTGTCTATTGTGCAATTAAAATTGAGGTGAGGGCGGCCGTGCAGCATATTAAGTGAGAGACCCTCTTCACTGATACGCCACAGCACACCCCCATGCCAAAACGCTAGGTATATCATATAAGATGCATGGTCCACCTAGACTGGGGGAAGGAGAGGGAGGCCGGGGAAAGGTAAGACTGCGAGGGAGCCGTCCCTCAGAGACAGCCCATCCCCTCCCAGAAGCCAACTGCCAAACTGGCTCCAGAGGCCACCCCGACTACTATTAATTTTTGAATGTTATAGCCCAGGAGTGTCCAATCATGTGCCATGGAGGGCCATGACCCCGCAGGCTTTACCTCCATCCAGGGTCTTCAACAACATATTTCACTGAATTTCTTCCCGCTGATTGCTGACAAGTGAAAACACCTGCTGAAGAGACTGGGTAGAAGAGAAAACCTGCAGGGTATTGGCCCTACATGGCACATGACTGGACATCCCTGCTATAGCCCTTTGAAAAAAAACATTATTTAAATCTTCTATTCTGTCACAATGGTCCTCTAATTTTGTTCACTGCTTTTTTTTTTTCTTTTTTTTTTTTTTACAAAATAAATGTTATGTTGAAGTGCCTTGGCTATTTAAAAAAAAACAAAAAACAAACATACTAGTAGAGCAGTGGTATAGCCACAGTTGATATTCTGTCAAATTCTGAACAATGAAGAATAACATATATTAGAATAAATGAAGTATTAATACACTGTTCTGTAATTTTGATCTCCACTGTATACTCATTGAGGTGTTGAGCAACAGTTAACTGGGTACATTTAGAAGGAACAATTTTTCTTGGCGGAGCGGAACAACTGGTTAAAGAAACAAATCAATATTTTGTCATGTATTGCTGTCATTTTATAAACTGTGCTTGTGGAACTGTTGTATAAAAGCAATATTACACTCCAGGTTAGGTTAGGGTTAAAGACTGCATGAAATATAAAACCTGCAGTGGAATGGCCCTCCATGGCACATAATTGCCCAACCCTGATATAGTGTAATTATATTTGTCATTAATGCCCTTCGGGCCAGAGAGAGAGAGACCCACACGCCAACTGTGAGTTTGGGCAATGTATTGAAAAAAACAAATAACAAATGTAGAGTTCAAAAAGGTGCTAAAAATACAAAATAACAATGAGAGAGATAACTTACAAGAATAGAGTGCCAGAGAAGGAATGGGCTTTGGCAGAGATGAAGAGAGACTGAAGATACACTTTATCAGTCAAGGCAGTGGCAGATGGGAAGAAAATAACTCTCCTTAACCTCTTGCACTCTGGTCAGTTTCCCTAAAAACGCCAAAAAATAACGTACCCAAAGTAAATCAAAAGCTGTTCTTCAACCCTTTGCAGCATCTTCATGGGGTTGGTCTCATTTAAAAGAAAACACTTTGAATTTTTTGGCAAAACAGTCATAATCTCTCTAAGTGCTCCTGCCACTGAGTAGCAGTCACCTAAACATACTGAACTTGAAGAAAATAAATTTCGCTTGGGTGTTTTTTTGGATACAAATGCTTGCAAATAACACACAGCTGTCAGATCCGGGCTGCAAAATGCAACAGAAATGTAGAACCAAGTGTTATCCAGCTGAGGTCAAAATTTTGTAACAATACCACAAAAAATGAATATATTACACAGCTTTGTTCTCAGGTTGTTCCCAGGCGTTTTTGAACTGTGCCAAATTGTGCCAAATGGCACAATTTGGAAAAACGTCTGTAACTTTTGAATGATTCAATATAGAAGCTTCATCTTGGGCTCTAATGAAAGGTGAAGGGCTGTGTGTGTGTATGTGTGTGTGTGTGGGGTTGTTTATTCATTCATTCATGAATGAATGAACAAACAAGCCCCCACACACAAAGAAGCATGCCACGTAAAAAATGTGTGGCTTTTTTTTACAAGAAAAAATAACCTACAGTGCACTAAAAATTATACTAAAATATCTGTGATGTAGAAGAAAACAACTCCCACCTCCCCACCCCCGCTACAGAGGACGGACATCGCCCATCGTTACATGACGGAAAGCGGGGACGGTGTGCCGCAGTCTACTACGCACAGTTGTACTAAAATATCTGCAATTAATATCTGCAATCCGGTGCAGAAGAGTAGCGGGTGGGGGGGGGGGCGTTCACGGTCCGGATGCGGCGCACGAACCGTGTCCAGTCCGTGCGCCGTGGTACACAGTCAGTGCGCCGCGGTCTACTACGCACAGTTGTAATTTATCGATCGGTCAAAAGTCATTTTGATTACAATTTTCAGGGATAAAGAATAATTTAACTTATAACACTTACCTGTCCACAACAGCAGTGTCGCTGGCGAACTTCTCTTCCTCATTGTCAGACAAACATGACGCTGGTCCGCTTGTTACGGACTCGTGGTTCTGGTCACGCGACCCGGTCAAACCATAATTCCATTATTGCGGTTTTGCGCTTCCATGATTGCGGTTTTGGCGAACGATTTTTCAAAACAAATAAGAACAGTAGTAAGAAAAAAAGACTGGCGAATGCCTGTGTGTCACCCAGCGGCTTACACAAAACAGATTTTGCAAGGGAGCCACACTTTCGAACTACTGTGCTTCAATTGGCTCGCTGTATTCGCAGCCGTTGGTAGGCGGGTCCTTCTTGCTAGGTTTTCAGTCATTGGTTCTTCAAGGTTTCAGAAACCCAATTCAAGGCTCTTATTAATCGAATGAGAGGTCAATCACATCTAAACCAATCAAAGCACTCCTTTGGCTTTCTGTTTGCGGCTGTGTCTGTAGTGGAAGAACGGAAATGCAGGTTTTTTTTTCTCAGTGCACACTAGGACGCACAGTGTGTGTCCTAGGGCGCCCTCGTGCACCCTAGGACGCAGAGACGTGCCCACCCGTGGTACACCGGAGTGCAAGAGGTTAAATAGGGTCAAAACCATAAACATGAGTGGTGACAGGTGTGGGTTCACATGAGCGGGCAAAAAGATAACAATGAATGAAGACTGGGATCAGCTGGAAGAGATGAGGGAGGAGCACCTGGACTTGACAGCTGACAGGGTGATGCCCACACAGAGCACCAAAACGGAAATGCCGTCTGACAGCTGTCAACCCAGAGAAAGAACACCAAAGGACAAATATAAGGAAAAAACATCATCAAAAACAGACTGATACCTGTAAATAATTACAAATTGAAATGAAACATGAGCGTAGCAAAACTGAAGCCTAAACAGAACAAAAGAAAGCAGTATTAAAGCTCAAAAGACACAAAATACAACAAATATATAAATATAGGGAAAAAGCCACGAGACTGAGCCTAGCTGAACTTCCAGAGCTCAGCTTGTGACAGAGCCCCCATCTCAAGGGGTGGATCTCAGACACCCCAGGGTAACACCAAAAGAAAAAGAAACAGCCTGCCCTCCCAGCAGGGGCACAACAATAACCCACCCAGGGTGGGTGGTGGGGGGAGCAGGCAAGGAAGGAAAGAAACAAAACCCAACTCAGGAACAACACCAGTCAAAATCAGAGGCTCAGGCCCCCCGGACCAGAGAGCTGGAAAGTTCAGGTGGGCGACCAAAGTCCGAGGCCTGGCGGACAGTGAGGTGGATGAGTCAGGTGGCCTGCCAGAGAATATGGCCAGGGGAAGGAAGGGGACGCTTTTTCGTCGGAGCAGGCTTTAGGTCGGAGGCAGCATTCTCCCTTTGTCCGGTCCATGGCTGCGGGGCTGGGACTTGGTCCTCCGGACCCACAGGCTCCTCCATTCCCCGGCAGCTCAACCCTGGGACCAGTGGGCACTCGGGGAAAATAGGAGAAGACACGGAGAGAGCAGGTAAAAGGTGTGTAACTGCAGCAGACGATGAGGACTCAGAGGACTGCATGATCTGAGCATCACCACCGGGAATCAGACAAGGTAATTCATGTTTGAATGATTGAGAATGAAAATAACACTTGCCTGTGTTCCCGGAGCATGATGTTTTCTGCTGCAACTGGTGTGAAATCTGCCCTCTCTGTGGCTGCAGCTGATGTGGGTCCCTCAGAGGTTCGTAGAGGAGCTAACCCTGCAGACATGGTGGTGGGCGGAGCCGAGAAGGAGGCGATCAGTCCCTCAGCAGCTGGACAGATCACAGAGGAGGAGGGAGAAAGAGCAGCAGTGGCGAGGTTGACTAACGGCATAGTCGGAGAAGAAGATTCAAGGGAAATTGCTGCGGGAGTTTCCTGCCTCAGTGAAGGAGGGGCTGCTGAGGAGGAGGTGGAGGCATTCTTCCCGCAGTCCAGATGACAGTGTCGTGGGGCTGGCGACACAGATTCCGGAGCCAGAGCTGGCGAACCGGGAGAGGGGAAGGACGTCTGCCGTGGAGAGTGTCTGCACATCGGCTTCGGTCCTGCTGGAGGTGGCCCCATTGTGAACCCGGGGAATGACCGCTGAAGTGAGGAGACCGTGGACAACAGTTCCGTGTATTTAGGGTATTTCCACAGGCCGAGGTGTGCCTCCAGGATCACCACCGCTTCATTCAGGCTCTCTCAGGGTTTTTTTTTGGTCCGTTGGCGGCGAGAGCTTCATCCACAAAACTTTGGATAATGTCAGCAGCCCACTCCTCCTGGTTTGGGGACCCCACTGCCGATCTCCCTTTAAATGATGGAGGCGGGGACATGATGAGCTCCAAAAAATAGATGAGTTAAAAAAAGCAAAAACAAAGAATTTGCAAACTCACAGCAGCTGGGTTTCAACTGGCTGCTGCCTTCTGTCAAAAGTACCCTTTGGGGCAGAGATAGAGAGACCCATGCACCAACTGTGAGTTTGGGCAATTTATTGAAAAAACAAACAACAAACGTAAATTTCAACAAGGTGCTAAAAATACAAAATAACAACGAGAGAGATAACTTACAAGAATAGTGCGCCAGAGCAGGAACGGGCTCTGGTGGAGACGAACAGGGACTGAAGATACACTTGATCAGTCAAGGCAACTGCAAATGAGAAGAAAATAACTCTCCTTAAATAGGGTCAAAATCATAAATATAAGTGGTGACAGGTGTGGGTTCACATAAGCGGGCAAAGAGATAATAATGAATGAAGATTGGGATCAGCTGGAAGAGATGAGGGAGGAGCGCCTGGCAGCTGACAAAGCGACACCCACACAGAGCACCAAACCGGAAATGCTGCCTGACAGCTGTCAACCCAGAGAAAGAACACCAAAGGACAAATATAAGGAATAAACATCATCATAAACAGACTAATAAATAATTACAAATTGAAATGAAACATGAGCGTAGCAAAACTGAAGCCTAAACAGAACAAAAGAAAGCAGTATTAAAACTCAAAAGGCACAAAATACAACAAATATATATAAATATAAGGAAAAAGTCATGAGACTGAGCCTTGCAGAACTTCCGGAGCTGAGCTTGTGACAATATTAGATAAGCATCTCAGTACTCACCCTTTACTTAGCCTCTTTGTTTCTTTCCTGTTTTTAAAATGTTTTATCCTGTTGACTTTTTTCCCCATTTCCACTTATTTTACTTTTTTAACTCTGTTTTTTCCAGTACTTACCCAGGTTTTTGTTTGTTTGTTTGTTTGTTTTTCCCCCCGGTACTTACCCTATACTTACCTTGTGCTTACCCTATAGTTTGCATTCTGTCACATAAAGTGTAAAAAAGCATATTTGCTCAAAAGTAAAACTGCTCCAGGTATGGTTTAGATAAGATCCCTTTCTACAGTTGGACAGATAAAAAAAATTCAGATTGTTTTAGTAACATATAGTGGTGGGATATGTGAACTTGGATGAAATAATACAACTTGTACATCACATAGACTGATTAAAATTCAAACAATTAATATGGGTGAATACGATGAACTCATGCCCACTCTTCTACAACAAGGCCAAGTTGTAATTGGATATATAGACATTTCAGCAACTCAGTCCCCCGTGGTCCAACCAGTGCCACATCTGACCTCAAGAATTGCTGTGTGTGTGTGCGGCCTTTTTCCAACTGAATGACATGGCCTATATTTATAAAGAGATCTGCTGAGTATGGATTTGAAGATAAATGGATAAAGTCATCCAGGATTATGCTGTAATTTTACACATAACCTACAGTACCAATAGTGAGGGATGTCATGTGGATAAGACAAGGAATTCAAATAATTGTTGATGCCAAGTGGAAGTGACCATTGTGAAGGTGTATGAAATCTCTTTCAAGTTTATCAATTCTCTATTGTGTTGGCACAAGGACAAAGTCAGAGGGAATCTACTTAACAATCACTGCTGAGAGGGGATTTAAAGAAACAATCTGGAAATTTTGTAAAGGCATTCAACTTTTTAGTAAATTGATACAAGGACTTCTTTCCATGTCAGAACACACTAAATTGTAATACAGACACAATATTGATCCATTGCTGAGTGTGCTTTCATAGCAAAGTCAAAGGATATCAGTTTAATATTGTGAAATAGACCTTTAGGAAGGCAAATCTGTTAGATCTCCAACAGGTCTTCTGGTGTTCTTTGACAGATTGTTTCCTATCTTCCTGCAAGTTCTGCCATTGGGATTTGTTTAAGATGGATGCAGTAGAATTCAAGTGAACCATCCATCCATCCATTCATCCTGTACTGCTTTTCCAAGGGTCTGGTTCACAGAGGCAGCAGTCCAAGCAGAGATGCCCACACTTCTCTTTCCCCAGCCACCTGCTCCAGCTCATCAGAGAGGACATCAAGGTGTTCCCAGGCCAGTTGTTAGACATAGTCTCTCGAGCATTTCCTGGGTCTACCCTGTGGTCTTCTCCCAATGGGACGGTGACCTGGCTGCATCTAGAAATCCTGTCCATAAAATTGTGAACTGGATCAGTGACAAAGGGCAGCTGTGGCGGAGGTCAACTCTCACTTGGAGTGAGTTTGACTGATTGTTGGGAATATGAACCAAACTCTTGGAACAATTGATTAACATCAGAGAGGTTTGTAGTTTAAAATCTTCAGACTGACAGTTCCATTGTGGCCTCCATTTATCTCAGGGAAGAGTGAAGGGGATCAAACACCAGCTCGGTGCCGCCACCAAAACCACAGTCTGTGTCCAGACCAGATTTCAGAGGCTGCACCAGCTGAGGCACCTCTCCTAAAGGTGCAGTCTGTGGTGAAAGATGACTCTTGTTGTGAAATGGCACTATATAAATAAAAACAAACAAAGTTGGAAAAGTAAATGGACACACTCCCTGTACATTCATTCATTCATTCCCCTAACGAAAGAAACGCATTATTGTCTAATCTATAGGCTATACTCCTGTAAGTTTGTGATTAAAATGAAAATGTGGGTGGAATAAAAAAAACTATTAAGTGTGCTGTCATGATGAAAATGATGGGTAATTAGTTTAGAAATGTTACAATAACTGAAAATGTCAGCAGATGCTATGTTTTCCCATGTGCCCCTGTCAGTAGGAGCTGTGCAGTTTCAAAGCACAGTGTTGAAATGGCCAGAGGTAAGGTAGAATCACACGTATATCCCATGATGGCATTTGAACCCCTGACCCTATGATATGAATCCTGTCTAACCACTGAGCTAAAGAGGAATTCATTCCTGAGCTGTGAGCTAGTAGTAGACGTGATTCTTAGTATGGCAGAAAACTGCACCACTGATTAATTTCTTATGGAAAAATTTGTAACACACAGCTGTCAGTGTACTTGCAGCCATACCATATTTTATATTTTACTGTATTTTTACAGTTTCACTGCTGTAATTTAGATTGTAATTTACTGTAAAATTGACAGTCTTTCCTTTGGGTGTGCCCTAAAGAAATCACTTGTATCCATTACTTGCTATGGACCAGTAATGGATACTGTCATGATGTGGAGTATGGTTGGGGAACTGTGCTCACGCTCCTGATTTAGTCTGATTATTTTTCTGTATTTCCCCATGTCTGTTTAGCATTTTATATGTATATAAGATTGTCTGCTGTTTGACATGAGCTCTTCACCTTTTCCTCCAGTCCATCTTTTGTAATATTGATATTAGTTTTCTATTTTTTGCATCCCTGGGGTTTTGTATTTATTTTGTCCTCACTTTGATGTTTATTTTTCCCTTTTAGAGTGCTTCTTAATTTGCTATCATTCCATATGTGTTGTCGGGTACTTCTTGTCTTATCCTGCTGTGCCTTACTTTGACAGTGCTCATTGTTTACTCCTGCTGTCAGCTCAAGTTTAGGTTCATCTCAGCTGTTAGCTTAATTACTCCTTGCTCTTGTGATCCACAGCTGTAATCATTTGTTCATTCCTCTGTGCCCTATAAAAAAGGTTGCTTGCAACGCAGTCCGTTGCTGCGACCTTCTCGATATCCAGACGTTAATCTTACGTCTTTTCCCTTTTAAATAGCCAGTGTTTTTAACAGGTGTGACTCCGTCTCTTTTCTCTTTTTTCCCTGGTGTGTCGGAGCACCTCAGCCAGTGTTCCGTCTTGGCTGTCACTTGTTTTTTCCCTCTGACGTGAGCCTCGTTACTCTGGAGTTTTCCTCCCGGTTCTCCTATGATGTAAGTGTTGTGTTTTTGTGTAATTGTGTCTTTTGTTACCAAATGTCAGCAACTCACAGTTCCAGCGGTTGGGTCTTCTGTCTGCCCCTGCTGGGCTTGTTTATGACAGAAGTTCGCAGCCAGTTTGGACCCACAGGACTGTGAGTTTGCTTTTTTTTTTTTTTTTTCTCCCTTCTGATTATTTTTTGTAAAGGTTCATTTTATTTTTCCTCTGAGATGTCAGCACACACGGACTACTCGGCTGTGGGATTGAACGTGGTGGAGTGTTTGACTGTGAGAGTTTTGGAAAACACTTTTTCGGAGACTCATGCCTCCCACAGTCCGGAGGCGATCCAGGAATGTATGGTTGGAGTAGCTCAGGTACTGGAATCATGCCCTAGCCTGTGGGGCCATCCGGAGTTCATGGGTCTCCTCGTCTGCATCACCGACTCACAGAACGTGCTCTGTGGGCTGGAGAAACCTCCCCCTCGTCTGAACCTGTGCAGACATCCCCAGTGTCTCACTGCCGTTTAGCTGCATCCCGCTTGAGGAACTTTTCCACCTCCCCAGCAGCTCCTCCCTCGCTGTTTCAGAGAACCGCAGCAGCAGCCTCCTCTTCACTTCAGAATTTTTTTCCATCAGCTGTCTTGTCAGCCTCCTCCTCCTCGTCTTCTGCTGCTGTTCCCTTCTTCTCCACGACATCACCGTTCGCTGCTGAAAATCCGGCCAGCCTCAGGTCTGCAGGGCCAGCTCCTCCACTCTCCACTTTGGTGCCCTCGCCCGCTGCAGTTAACAAGAGAGAGTTATCTGGTCCTACGGCAGCAGCAGCCACCAAGTCCCAGGAACAAAGACACGTGTCCTTTCATTTTTTCACACCCAAAAATGAATTGTTTTGTCTTATTCCCAGAGAGGGGCTCAGCAGCAGTTACTCACTTTGGCTGAGACCTCACTGCTGGCTGCTGCAACTAAAACGTTAACCTCACCTGCTTCTTCCATGTCCCTCTCTGCTTTTTCTATGAGTTTGTTGGTCCTGGGGAGGGAGCCGCTGGAAGACTGGGGGCCTACGGCCCTGGAAGATCCTGTTCCAGCCCTGCAGAAACATACTGGATGGGAGAGGAGTCCCTCCTATGTACCGGAGCCGACAAGTGAGTGTTCCCTGGTTTTGGTATCATAGGACTCAGCTCCAGTGGTGAGATGATCTCAAGTTTCAGCCACCACCTCTGGTGGTCCACCAGCATCAGTCGCTTCATCTGGGGTCCCGTCAGCGTCAGCCGCCACGACTGGGGTTCCGCCAGACGAACCCACCATCATGCCTGCTGCTTGGGCTGCCGCAGTAGAGTTGCCGGAGTCCTGGACGGCAGTGGAGCTCAAGACAAGGCAAGTACTCTTTTCTGGTTCAACTTTATCAGTTTAAGAGAAATCTTGTCTTGCTTGTGGTGAGTGAATCAGTTGCAGATGCCCTCTGCTCCTGTGTTCTCCTCACCAGGCTCCACTGCTGCCAGTAATGGTATTCTGGTGTCTGTTTCTTCCTCCCCATCTGAGGTAGATGTGTCGGGGATGGATCTGCTTCACCGGAGTCCTGGACGGCAATGGAACTCAAATTAAGGCAAGTCCTCTTCTTTGTTTTCATATTATTAGTTTTAGAGAGGTCTTGCTTTGCTCCTGAATTTTCCTCGTCAGGTTTCTTCTCTCCTCTCTGAGTCCTTGTCTTGTTTCACCAATGGTCATCAGTCCGCTGTGTATGGGTCTGCTGATGGTTATCAATCTCCATCTGAGGTCGCTGTGGGTTCTCCGTCTTCACCTGAGGTCGCTGTGGGTCCTCCTTCTCACACTGAGGTCACTGTGGGTCCTCCTTCTTCGGCTTTGTCTGGTTCCCGGCTGATCAATTGCCTTCTTTGCCTGGTTTTCTCACAGGACAGCCAGTTCCTTGTGGGTCCTCCTTCTCTGCCTGAGGTTGCCATGGGTCCTCCTTCTCCGCCTGAGGTTGCCGTGGGTCCTCTTTCTCCGCCTGAGGTTGCTGTGGGTCGTCTGTCTTCACCTGAGGTTGCTGTGAGTCCTCCGTCTTCACCTGAGGTCACCACTGATCAGCTGTCTTCTTCGTTTGGTGTCCTCGCTGGTGTCCTCGCAGCCGTCATCGTCAGATGTCAGCTCCCCGCAGCCACTAACTCAGTTCATCTTTGGCATGGCCCCTGTGGTCCGCGGTAGACACGGGTTCCAACTGCCGCCTCTGGGGTGGGGGGTGGGGGGGTGTCATGCCCCGCAATCTGTTGGCTCAGGGATGCAGGGAGACCACCTGATGGACTGTGCCGTCATTTTGAGTGGCTCTGGAAGTCTGGTAGGCCACCCGATGGAGCTTGTTGGCTGCTTGTGTGTCTGTGGGATTCTGGGAGACCACCCAATTTGTTCCACCTGGTGATCGGGTGGCTTTGGGACTCTTATAAACCAGCTGAACTGCCTTATTTTGCCACCTAATATCCCAGAGTTCTGGGCACCCTGGGGTGTCTGGACTCCACCCCTTGAGGAAGGGGCTCTGTCATGATGTGGAGCATGGTTGGGGAACTGTGCTCACACTCCTGATTTAGTCTGATTATTTTTCTGTATTTCCCCACTTCTGTTAAGCATTTAATATGTATATAATATTATCTGCTGTTTCACATGAGCTCTTCACCTTTTCCTCCAGTCTGTCGTTTTTAATATTGATATTAGTTTTCCAGGTTTTTGCATCCCTGGGGTTTTGTATTTATTTTGTCCTCACTTTGATGCTTATTTTTCCCTTTTATATTCTCTAGTATTTCTTATTTTGCTATTATTCCATATGTGTTATCCGTTACCTCTTGTCTTACCCTGCTGTGCCTTACTTTGACAGTGCTCATTGTTCACTCCTGTTGTCAGCTCAAGTTTGTGGTTCATCTCAGCTGTCAGCTATTAGCTTAATTACTCCTCGCTCTTGTGATCCACAGCTGTAATCATTTGTTCATTCCTCGGTGCCCTATAAAAAGGTTGCTTGCAACGCAGTCTGTTGCTGCAACCTTCTCGGTATCCAGACATTAATCTTATGTCTTTTCTCTTTCAAATAGCCAGTGTTTTTAATGGGTGTGACTCCATCTCTTTTCGCTTTTTCCCCTGGCATGTCTGAGCGCCTAAGTCAGTGTTCCATCCAAGCAGTTCACTCTTTTTTTCCGTCTGACGTGAGCCTCATTACTCTGGCATTTTCCTCCCGGTTCTCCTATGATGTAAGTGTTGTGTTTTTGTGTAATTGTGTCTTTTGTTATTAAATGTCAGCAACTCACAGTTCCAGCGTTTGGGTCTTCTGTCTGCCCCTGCCTGGCCGGTTTATGACAGATACATAATATTGCCTAACTTCCTTATCAACCAGTTCATACAAACCACTTTACAGTACTGGCAATACTGTAAATTGTGCTGCAGTCTTAAAAGTGCATAAAAATTAAAATTGTAACACAAACGAGAATGATACAGTAATATTCTCTGGAATGGAATATTTAGTATGACGAATCACCGTCAATTAAAATATTCATTGATAAGGCACTTGCGCTTGTGTAATATTGCTTAATTAGATTGACGTTATTCTGAACAGCATGTATGCATGTTACAGCAAGATTTATGGCTATATCCCATTTACCTTCAGGCCACCGGAGTGGTGACCTACAGATAAAGCATCTGCCCCACAACAAGGAGGTCCCTGCTGGGTCATGCCAAAGACCATATAAAAGTGGAACTTCCTGCTGTCCAGCTTGGTGCTCAGTAAAAATGGAACAGATGAGGGAAATGTCGGCAATGTGGAAGCAGTGGCTAAGGAGGTAAAGAGGGCCATCCAGTAACTAGAGGGTCGGTGGTTAAAATCCCGGTCTCCCCAGCCATCCTGCAGTTGTGTCCCTGTGCAAGACACTTTACCCACCTTGTCTCCAGTGTCCATGACACTGGGTGTGAATGTGTATAAATGTTCAGTAGCAGTTGGAGAAGCTGTTGGCGTGGATTGGCAGCCACATTTCTGTCAGTCTGCACCAGGGCAGCTGTGGCTGCAGTAGTAGCTTACCACTACCATTGTCTGTCTGTGGAGTGAATAAATAATGGATTCACTATAAAGCGCTTTGGGAGCTCTTGAAAGGCGCTATATAAATGCAATCCATTATTATTATTTATCCTCCTGATGGTCTGACTGAACAACCTCCTTGTGAATGATTAGGCAGTGGGTTACCTGAGCAGTGGGCAACTTGGGGGATGCTATCCCCCTCATGACTTAAGATCCAAGTCCTTCCCTGTTAAGCTGCCATCCCTCCATCCCCATCCCACTGAAGAGCACAAGGATAGCATAGTAACAAACTGTATTTACTACATGTGCTTGAGTAACTTTTTCACAAAGTTGTACTTTCATGACTCCTGAGGATTTTTTTTATGATTTTCCTCAAAGACTTCTGAAAAGAAAATGTCCCAAATTGGTCATTATAAATGTCCAAGAAGGTTTATAAGAACAACCTCACTAACTGCATAGAAAATGGGAAATTTGAGAGAAAAACTAAAACATTTATACAAATCTGCAGATTTTGTTCTTTAAATTTGTGACTTCATTCTTCTTAATTTATTACTATTTTTTCATGGAAATATGCTATTTTCCCCCTGCATTCATGATTTTTTTTTCTCAAAAGTTTTTAACCTTTTTTCTTATGAATTTGCAATTTTACTTGTAAATTTGCATCTTTTGCCATATTTATACAGTTTATTCATGCAAATTTATACTTAATTTACATTTATAGGCTTTACCGTATGCTGAATTTGTGGGTCCACCACTGCCATCACCCCCCTTGTTAAAAATAATAAATCGCCTTAGATGGAGCAAGATTTCTCTTCATTCAGCAACATCTACCATGTAAAGAGGCTTTTTTTTTTTTTTTGCCAAACTGTGTTCACAAAAATCTGCATGGAGCTGTATTTGAGCCTTAAAATCAAAATTATTAAAATTAACTACTAGAAATGTTTATTATAAATATTCACCTTTTCCAAAAATGTAATTTTTTCCATGTAGAAAAAAATTATATTTTTTTTCCTTTAACTTTACAAATTTTGTATTGAAATTTTTTAAATTTTAGCTTTTTCTTATAAATTGTCATATTAACATGTAGGTTTATGTAGCCTATTTCTTTTGATGGAATTTTAGACTTTTATTTAAAAATCTTTAATAAGGTATTAATTAGTTTTTCATTTTTGTGAGAAAAAAGATGTGAGAGTCAGAACTGTCTGATGGAAGATCAACATTTTAGAAGCTGTTTTAAGAGTCAGTCCGCTAACCTGAGGTACTGGAATCTCCTCTGCTGTAGCAGCTGCAAAAGAACACACTCCTCTACTGCCTCCTCTCCTCTCACCTGTACCTTCTGCCCCATTTGTCTTTCTGGGAAAAACAGCTTCTTATATCCATTTCTGTTTTTACTTATTAACCACCAAAATATGAACACAACTTCTAGAGTCCCTTGCCTTGTTAAATGCAGTCAGTCTGTCAGTCGGATCAATCATTACTGGGACCAAATACTCATGGATTTTCTGCAGTGTACAGGTACATCTCAAAAAGTTAGAATATCATGAAATATTTTTTGTCACTCCTTTCAAAAAGTGAACCCCATATATTATATAGATTCATTACACAGAGAGTGATATATTTCAAGTGTTTATTTATTTTAATTTTGATGATTATGGCTTACAGCCCATGAAAACCCCAAATTCAGTTTCTCAAAAAATTAGAATAACACATAAAATTAATTAAAAAAATAGTTTTTTAATGGAAATGTTGGCCGACTGAAAAGTATGTCCATGTACACACTCTACTGTATCAATGTGCCGTGGCATGAAGGTGATCAGCCTCTGTTACTGCTGAGGTGTTATGAAGGTCCAGGTTGCTTTGATAGTGACCTTCAGCTCGTCTGCATTGTTGGATCTGGTGTCTCATCTTCCTCTTGACAATACTCTATAGATTCTCTATGGGGTTTAGATCAGGAGAGTTTGCTGGCCAGTCAAACACAGTGATACCATGGTCATTAAACCAGGTTTTGATACTTTTCTCCATAAAGCTTGTCAGCAGAGGGAAGCATGAAGTGCTCTGAAATTTCCTGGTAGACGACTGCGCTGACTTTGGTCTTGATAAAACACAGTGGACCAACACCAGCAGATGACATGGTTCCTCAAATCATCACTGACTGTGGAAACTTCACACTAAACCTCAAGCAACTTAGATTCTGTGCCTCTCCAGTCTTTTTCAAGACTCTGGGACTTTGATTGACAAATGAAATGCAAAACTTACTTTTATCTGAACAGAGGTCATCTGCAGGTGTTTGTCCACTGTGTTTTATCAAGACCAAAGTCAGCGCAGTCGTCTACCAGGAAATTTTAGAGCACTTCATGCTTCCCTCTGCTGACAAGCTTTATGGAGAAGCTGACTTCATTGTCCAGCAGGACTTGGCACCCCCCCCTCCCCACTGCCAAAAGTATCAAAACCTGGTTTAATGACCATGGCATCACTGTGTTTGACTGGCCAGCAAACTCTCCTGACCTAAACCCCATAGAGAATCTATGGACTATTGTCAAGAGGAAGATGAGAGACACCAGATCCAACAATGCAGATGAGCTGAAGGTCACTATCAAAGCAACCTGGACCTTCATAACAACTCAGCAGTGCCACAGGCTGATCACCTACATGCCACACTACATGGTAATACAGTTATTCATCGAAAAGGAGCCCTGACCAAATATTGAGTGTGTACATGGACATACTTTTCAGTCGGCCAACATTTCCATTAAAAAACTATTTTTAAAAATGAATTTTTTGTAATATTCTAATTTTTGGAGAAACTGAATTTGGGGTTTTCATGGGCTGTAAGCCATAATCATCAAAATTAAAATAAATAAACACTTGAAATACATCACTCTCTGTGTAATGAATCTATATAATATATGGGTTTCACTTTCTGAAATGAGTGACAAAAATTATTGAACTTTTTCATGATATTTTATTTTTTTGAGATGTACCTGTAGGTTAGTAAGGCAGATGTAGGGCTATTCCAAAAAAAACATCTGGGTAGTACTAATGATATGCCTGCCACAGATTATTAGATTATTATGCTATTCATGTTAATTTCCCTGCCTTCTTTCCTTCCTTCATTCTACAACACAGTGGTGGCATCAGCCATCACTTTTGGAGTGGTCTGCTGGGGCAACGGGATTACAGCAGCCGATAGGAAGAGACTGAACAAACTGATCAAGAAAGCTAGCTCTGTCCTGGGGCAACGCCTTGACCCAGTGGAGGAGATAGGAGAGAGAAGGCTGGTGGCTAAACTGTCATCTCTGCTGGAGTCCGAGTCCCACCCTATGCAGGACATATTGAACGCACTGAGGAGCTCATTTAGCAGTAGACTACATCATCCTAGGTGCGCAACCGAGAGGTTTCGCAGGTCCTTCCTACCTACGGCTGTCAGACTGTATAACCTAAGCAGGGCTGCTAGCAGAGACAGCAAAAAAAAACGTGACGACCTAGTAGTATTGAATGCAAAAGACGCAACAGACTTACACAAATGGTCCCCTCCAGTATAGAATTAGGACAATATCAGTCACTACGGAGGGTGACAATATGTATGGGTACATATTCATACTTTGTAGGATAACTAAGTAGACGGTTATGCTGTTTATTCCATCTTGCTACAATGCTCCGCACTTTGTATATATATTTATATATTTATGTGTACGTATGTATATCCACTGCTCTTATTTATATTTTTCGTATCTTCTTAATTATTGCTCTGAGTGTTGCTATCCCTGTGCTGTTGCAATCCTGGAATTTCCCCATCGTGGGACTAATAAAAGCTTATCTTATCTTATCTTATCTTCTTTCCTTTCCTTTACATTCTGCCTGGTGCAGTAGTTCATGTGACTATCACAAGACTACGAGCAAGATATCCAGACTCATATTCTCCTCTCTAGAGATTTCAGTCACGTCTCTCTCTACAGTACTCTGCCTACCATTAAAAAACTCGTGGACTGTCCAACAAGGGTAGATAAGAGAGATCTTTTGCGTGTTAATGTAAGAGATACATATAAATCCACAGTGCTGGCTCCCCTTGGTGGATGTGATTACAATCTTGGTCACCTCTCTCCTATGTGTGCTATCAAAAGCATCTCTGTTGCCACCAGGACTGTGAAATGTTGGTCCTGGGAAGCAGAGGAATCTCTACAGACCTGCTTAGACTGGGTTGTTTTCTGTGAGTCACTTGGGGATGACATTGACTCCCTTACAGACTGTACCTCTGATTACATCAGGTTCTGTGCTGATATCACTGTACCCAGCAGAGATATTAAATGCTTTCCTAACAACAAACCCTGGGTTACTAGAAGCCTGAAAGGCCTGCTATACCAAAAGAAAAAGGCTTTCAGGGACGGTGCATGAATGCCTTCTTCAACAAATTTGACACCTCCTCCTTGCAGCTGCCTGTGGTGCTCTCCACCCAAGTTCACTTATTCAAATTCCCTCCCACCCCACCTGCTCAGCCTCCTTACTCTACCCTCCTACTGCTCTAAACCATCTTTCCAGCCCAGCCCATAATTATAATCATTTTAAACTTATCATATATTTCTTCTTGTTTATTTATTAGGTGTTGATTGATTTGCTTCTGTTGTAACAAAGAAATTTTCTGCAAAGGATCAGTTAAGTTATATTCACTCATTAATGCACAGGATTGGATTGTGAGGTTACAGACCAAAAAAAAACTACTTCTGCAAAAGAGACACCTTCAAGTCCGACTGAAGTATGGTGAGGACAACCTTTTCAGATGAGAGGAAACTAGACCTCTTTGGCCATAGAGATACTGCTGATGTTTGGACAAAGAAGGGAGACACATACAACCCAAAGAATACTGTCACCACAGCTACACACAATGGTGGGAGTATTAGCCTATGGGGATGCTTCTGTGCATCTGGGCCTGGGAATCTCATCAAGGTGGAAGGAATCATGAAGAAAGAAGGATATGTGAAGATTTTGAAAGAAAACGTCAAGCGATCAGCAGCAAAACTAGGTCTGGGTCATTGCTTTGTCTTCCAACACAACAACGACCCAAAACATGCATTACCCCTGGTGAAGTAGTTCTGGTTAAGAACTACCTCCATAAGACCAAAATGAACATTACTGACTGGCCTGAAAAAAGCACTGACTTGAATCCCATGGAGAAACTGTTGGGTGAACTGAAGACCAAGGTCGACATTAGAAGACCATCAAATCTGCAGGAGCTTGAGATTTGCCAAAGAAGAATGGGCTGAGATTGCACAATAGACAACATAGATGACCTAACAAGTAGATGACACATGAGGGTACTTCAGGACAGAGGATGTAACATGCCACACAGGAGAGTGGGTAAAATGGTAAATGGCGTTCACTTATATAGCACTTTTCTACCCATCTCTGGATGACCAAAGCGCTTTACAGATCCTGCTATCCACCCATTCACACACACACACACTGATGGTGACAGAGCTACCATGACCTACCAGGAGCAACTGGGGATTTGGTGTCTTTTCTCAAGGACACTTTGGTATGCAGACTGCAGACAGAGTAAGAATGGAACCACTGATCCTCCGATCAGTAGTCAGCCACACTACACCTGCACCACAGCTGCCTCAAACATAGCAATGCATGTAACTAAACATTTTAAATATACTAAGTTACAAACAACCTGAATGTAAACATTATGGGCCCTATTTTGACGGTCATCCACATACTTTTCCCACAGTGTGCCAGTGTTTTTGTTATTTTCTGCCAGCACATTGTCAACTTTTTTATGTTTTGCATCACACCATCAAATTACCAGTAGACAGTGCACTCAGGGGAAGTGCCTCATCTCAAAGAGGTGTGGCAGTGTGCAATCTAATGTGCCCCCCCTCCAGTAATTTCCCAGCAAGCTCTTACACAACTCCCAAAGCCCCAGAACCCACCCCCACCCTCACAGCCAGCGCCCCGGCACCCACCACCACCACCACCCTGACAGCTGAACCAAAATCCACAACCTGATAACAACACAAGCTGGGTTTGATGTACTGGGTCCAAGCTCTGATACCACTGGTACTCATGGCTCTTTCCAAGACAAGCTGGGGCCTGGTATGGAAGTAGTTTCCTTAATTCCTGTTTTAATAAGCAGCAGAAAAAGGTTGTTAATTTTACAGAGAAACAAAATCCATACTACACATCCTGTAAATTTATCAAATCTAGTGTTCATTTCTCGCCAGTCACAGCCTAAACAAAATAAAAAATTTGCAGATGAATTGAAATGATAGCTTTATTAAATATTAGGTCTTTGCCAGAAAAAAAAGCATTTTTAATTAATGATCTCATTATAAAACATGAACTGGATTTTATGTTTTTAACAGACTTTAGATAGTAGATAGTAATTAGTTAGATAGTAGTGGTGGATCTCTTCTTATTGAAACAGCCCCTCCCAACTACAGCTTTATAAGTGAACCCATGCTGCATAAGAATGGAGGAGTAGTAGCTGTTTTGTTTAATGATTCCCTCCAATGCAAACAGATGTCTTATGCTAAGTTTGTTTCATTTGAATAGGTGGCTCTTCAGCTGAATTTCTCCTCTTGTGTGTTGTTTCTTAATGTTTACAGACCACCTAAATACCATGCAACTTTTTTTGATGATTTTACAAAGCTATTGTCTATTATCTTTGTTGACTTTGACTGTGTAGTTATTGTTGGTCATTTTAACATCCATGTTGACAACCCTCAGGACAGAGGGACCAAAGAATTGTGTCCTTCATAACTTTGGACTGACTCAGCATGTAACGGAAAAAAAAAAAAAAAAAAAAAAAAAAAAACCACACACACACAACAGAGGACACAGACTGGGCTTAGTCATCTCCAAAGGTCTGAACATCTCTAAGGTCATGGTGATGGACGTTGCCCTATCCGACCATCCATCCATCCATCCATCCATCTTCTTCCACTTAATCCTTTTCGGGTCGCGGAGGGGCTGGAGTCTATCCCAGCATCTTTGGGCGAGAGGCAGGGTATACCTTGGACAGATCGCCAGTCCATTGCAGGGCCAACACAGAGAGACAGACAACCATTCACTCTCACAGTCATACCTAAGGACAATTTAGAATCCCCAGTTTGATGCCAATTAACCTAACTTGCATGTTTTTGGCATGTGGGAGGAAACTGGAGAAATCCCAGAGTAAATCTATGTTTTCTTTGAAAGTGCTATTAATGTCAACAGAAATATCAAGACAGAGGTCATCAAAAAACAATACATCAGTGATAATACCAGTGAAACATTAATCCAAGCTTTCTCTTCCTTACCCCTCTTCACCTACAGTAAATGAGCTCGCAGAAAATTTCAATGGTAAAATTATAAATATTATCAATGCCATTGCTACCTTCAAGGTGAAGGTGGTCACTATTAAAAAGAAACCTCCATGGAGAAATACCAAACTAGTAAGAGCTGAAAAAAGAGAGTGTTGAAAAGTTGAATGCAGGTGGTGAAAAACTAAATTACAGGTTCATTATGAAATCTATAATGAGAAATTGAGTGTTTGGGCAGCACGGTGGGGCAGTGGTTAGCACAGTGGCATCACAGTAAGAAGGTCATGGGATCGATTCCACCCCTGACCATCGTGGGTTCGAGCCCACCCCCTGACCATCAGTGACACTTCTGTGTGGAGTTTGCATGTTCCTCCCGTCTCTGCATGGGTTTATCCTGGGTACTCCGGTTTCCTCCCACAGGCCAAAAACATGCAAGTTGGGTTTACTGGAGACTCTAAAGTGGCCTGGTGTGTGAATGTGTGTGTGAACGGTAAAGGGATGGTGCTGTACCGTGGCTGCTTCATCCATCTAGGTGGATGCCATGAATTTCCCCTTGGGGATCAATAAAGTACACAAAAATAAAATTATAATTTGGAGCTGAGAAATGCAAGGCAAGCATATTTTTCTGTCATCATTGCTAAAAGCAACAATAATGCATACACCTAGTTCACTACTGTTGACAGGCTAACAAATCCCCCTGTGTCAGTAGCTCCTGAACTTTTATCCAACCGTGCCTGCAATGACTTTGCCTTTTTCTTTACTGACAAAATTCAGAAAATTAGACAGTCAGTGCTCCTATGCCAGGTGCTGGACATGTGCTTCCTCTGTGTCCACATAGAGAAAACATAAACACCATTGCAAATTTTTTTTCCAATCAATCATAAAATCTTGGATGATACCATACACCACCTAAAATCCACTACCTGCTGTTTGATACTCTGCCAACAAGGTTTTATTTTTAAATTCATATTGTATGGCCTCAGATCTACTACAGATCATAAATATGTCTCTGCTTTCAGGTGTCTTCCCTCTCTGCCTTAAAACAGCTGTTGTCAAGCTACTTCTAAAAAAGAGCAACCTAGGCACCTCACTCATTAATAGTTACAAGCCCATATCAAACCTCCCCTTTCTCAGTAAAATAATAGAAAAAGCTGTTTTTCAACAATTGTACATCTTCCTGACATTAAATAACTGTTTTGATGTCTTCCAGTCAGGTTTTTGGCCACACCACAGTGCTGAGAAAGCTCTAGTTAAGGTCCTTAATGACATCCACTCCAATACAGGTAATGGCAACATTTCAGTCTTGGTTCTACTGGACCTCAGTTCATCCGAGCGAACAGAAATAACCTGTGGAGGTTCCAAGGTGGCATGTCCTGGAGAGCGCTTGCCCCCCACCATCCCGTTTCCTCTGCTCTTCTAATCACCTCATCTGAGGCACCTGCTGATTCTGCTGAGCCAGCGTTTATAAGGAAGCGCTCTACAGCGATTCAACACTGGCTCGTTTGGGTATACTGCCTTGAGTAGAATAAGTCTAACGTTTAAGCTCTCTGTGTTTAGGAATTTACCTGACATGTTGTTCTCCTCCTCCTTCTTCAGGTTGCTGCCAACAGAGCGATGTGCCTCCAGGGGTTCGGTGCGGTCACCAGCCTGTTGCTCCTCCGCTGCAGTTTCTCCACTCCACCCGGTCAGACGAAGGTCACCATTTACCCTTCCAGCAGTTCCGACCTGCTGGTCCATCTCCTTCGCTGGGTTCTGAGCCGGTCTCTCTCTCTCTCCCACCTAAGTGGTATTATTTGGATTTCCCAATGCTCCTCCATTCCTCATTCTAATCAGCCTCGCTTTTCTCTCTGCAGGTTTGCTGCCCCTCTGGCGAGTGACTGGCTTTTCCTAAAGATTGCTCTTTTGAAATTTAACAAAAGGTCAAACGTATTTTGTGTGTTTTTCTCTTGGTGTTGCACTCTGCATTTAGGCTGATTATCCAGTCATTATGACAGAACGAGCCAGCCAGGGTCACTGCCTAGCAGGTGCCACAGCAACTGAGCACACCGCGCTTCACCGCCTCAACGTTACAGAGAGGCAGGCGGCTGAATACACTCAGCTGCTGCAAACCATTACGCAGCAGCTGAGTATACTTACTGATCATTTGGTCCGCACACCTGCTCCAGTAGCTCCGCCCCATTTGCTCCTCTGACTTCTTCTACCATCCACTGAACTCTTTCTATTCCCACTCCTGCCCCGTATGCAGGGGATGAAAGGATTTCCTTTGTCACATTCGATTTTATTTTGAGCAGGTGAGGGGGGAGTTCCCGGATGACATTTCTAAAATTCACCAATTCACCCTCCTGCTTTGGAGCTGAGCTCTTAGTTGGGCTCGGTCTGTAATCGATAGTCGGAGGGATGCGCCACCTACATTTGACTAATTTATGTCTGATTTTTCCCACATGTTTGACCGTACTGAGAATGAAGGAAATATCATGAGTCGCCTGCTGTCGCTTCACTAGGGCAGCCGGTCAGTGGCCGACTTCTCGGTGGAGTTCTGAGTCGAACCAGTGGGATTGGGGTTGAACGAGATTGTGCTACACAGCGCGTTCCTCCTCGGTTTAAATCCTTGTCTCCGCGACGACTTGGCGGTTCATGCCGTTCCCGCCACCTTGGACGGTCTCATTGATCAAGCGGTCAGGTTAGATAACCGGTACCGTGAGCGCACTAGAGAGCACAGCGTCTCCTCTTGCCTGTTCACCACACATGCATCCTCGGCTGCTGCTGACCAAGGTGAGTCCGAGCCCGCCGTCGAAGCCATGGAGCTCAGCTCTGCTCGCCTTCTGTGGACAGAGGTTGAGCGGCAGTGGCGGATCGGGGCATGTGCCTACTGTGGTTTGTTGAAGCACAAGCGGGACATATGCAACCTGCGGCCAAAAGACGTGGCCTGTCAGTAACTGTGGGGGGTCTGGCGGGCGGGACTCATTCTCATCCCCCTGGTAGTTTCTCTATTTCGGCCCTGGTTCAGTTGCCAGGGGTCGAGAGGAGAGTCTCTGCCCTCATTGATTCAGGGGCAGAGGGTAATTTTATCTCCTCTCAACTTGTGCAGGAGATGAGGATTCCAACAGTTAAACTGCCAGTTCCTCACCCTGTGCGTACCCTCTCTGTCCAGATGGTGGCATCCGTTACTCATTGCATGGCGCAGCTATCCGTCCTTCTGTCCGGTAACCACCAGGAGAGGCTTACTTTTTACATGTTTCCAAGTGCCTCTCATGCGGTTGTTCTAGGGTATCCATGGCTCCAGAGGCATAATCCTATTCTCAGCTGGGCACAAAATACCATTACCTCCTGGAGCCCTAATTGTTTGTCAACTTGTCTAAGTTTGGCTGAGGGTTCGCCGTCCCTCCCTGTCTCCTCCCCTCAGGTTGAGCCGCCGGACCTCAGCCTCGTGCCCGAGGTTTATCACGACCTCAGGGAGGTCTTTAGCAAGTCACGAGCGTTAGTGCTTCCTCTGCATCACTCGTATGACTGCGCCATCGACCTCTTCCCGGGCGCAAAGTTGCCTTCCAGCAAGGTCTATAATATTTCCTGACCTGAGAGGGAGGCAATGGTGAGGTACATTAAGGACTCTCTGAACACGGGCTTCATTTGGCCATTCTTGGCTCCCCTCGGAGCGGGGTTTTTCTTTGTGGGAAAGAAGGATGGGTCTTTGCGTCCGTGTATTGACTACCATGAGCTTAATTCTATCACCATCAAAGATAAATATCCTCTGCCCCTGACGAACTCCGCATTTGAGCTCCTGCAGTGCTCATGCGTATTCTCTAAACTCGACCTACGCAACGCTTACCATCTTGTTAGAATACGTGAGGGGGACGAATGGAAAACAGCATTTAAGATGCACCTTGGGAAATTTGAATACCTAGTTATGCCCTTTGGTTTAACTAATGCCCCTGCTGTTTTCCAACATCTCATCAATGATGGCCTCCATGACATGATAAATCGGTTTGTTTTCGTCTATTTAGATGTCATCCTGATTTTTTCTCGCATGCCCGAGAAGCATCAGACTCATGTTAGAGCCATGTTACAGCAGCTCTTAGAGAACCAACTCTTTCTCAAGGCAGAGAAGTGTGAATTTTCCACCAATTCTACTTCTTTCCTTGGCTTTATTGTAGCGGAGGGGGAGCTGAGAGCCGACCCAGCCCAGGTGAAGGCTGTGCTTGATTGGCCAACACCCCACTCCCGCAAGGAGCTGCAACGCTTCTTGGGGTTTGCGAATTTCTATCGCAGGTTCATTTGGTACTACAGTGGGATAGCACAGCCTTTAACCCAGCTGACCTCTGTTAAGGTACCATTTTTATGGACCGAGGCAGCTGAACAGGCCTTTGTGAAATTAAAGGGCCTGTTTGCCGACAAATCCATCTTGGCTCAGGTCCACCCCCAGCTCCAATTTACCCTGGAGGTGGATGCTTCAGAGACAGGTGGGCGGGGGGGGGGGGGGTGATTCTGTCCCAGTGCTCTGTCTCGGACTTGAATCTCTGCCCGTGTGCATATTTCTCTTGGTGGCTCACCCCAGCTAAGAGGAATCACGATGTCGGGGATCGAGAGCGGTTGGCCATTAAATTGGCTTTTGAGGATTGGAGACATTGGCTGGAGGGAGCTGTCCATCCTGTAGTCGTGTGGACTGACCACAAGAACCTGTATCTGTGGTCAGCCCACCGGCTGAATTCCAGGCAGGCTCGCTGGGCCTTATTTTTCCAGCGTTTCAATTTCACTGTTACCTATAGGCCTGGCTCCCATAATATTAAGCCTGACGCTCTCTCCAGACAGTTCCGCCAAGACCCGGCTGACCCCCCTTCCCGCTACCAGCCCATTCTTCCTCCTTTGTGCGAGAAGAGAGTCCACCAGGCCCAGTCCTCTGAGCCCAAACCAGCGGGTTGTCCCCGAATCGCCTTTATGTCCCTGCCACCCTCCGCAGCGAAGTTATCCAGTGGGGGCACGCCGAATGTTTCGCCTGCCACCCTGGAGTGGTGCGCACTGTGGACATTGTTAGGCAAGCGTTCTGGTGGCCCATGCTGCGGCAGGACGTGTGGGAGCACGTGAAGGCCTGCCAAACTTGTGCCTGTAATAAATCCTCCACCCCCCCACCCCACCCCCCGCCCGCTGGTCTTCTTCACCCCCTCCCCATCGCCAGCTGGCCCTGATACCACATAGCCATGGATTTTGTCACTGGTCTTCCTCCTACCCATGGTAACACCATAATCCTGACTATTGTGGACAGATTTTCCAAGGCCGTTCACCTGGTTCCTCTCCCCAAGCTGCCACCTGCCTCCAAGATGGCTGAATTACTTTCCCATCACGTCATCAGACCGCCTGGCATCCCTACGGACATTGTGTCTGACCGGGGCCCACAGTTCATCTCACGTGTCTGGAAATCATTCTGCCGCTGCCTTGGCACCACGGTCAGCCTCACCTCCGGTTATCACCTGGAGAGCAATGGGCAGGCCACACATGGCAAACAGTCCCTGGAGGCTGCCCTTTGCTGCATGGCAGACGATCACCCTGGATCATGGAGTTCCCATCTGACCTGAGTGGAATACTCACTGAATTCTACAGTTTCTTCGACCACGGGGGTGTTCTCCATTTGAAGCCCCCGTTATCCATGGCGGAGAGGGAGGTTGCAGTGCCATCCGTGGTGGCGCACTTTCGTCATTGTCACCGGGCCTGGAGGTCTACCCGAGTGGCGCTCCTCCGTTCCACTGAGCGCAATCGGCGATATGCTGACCGCAAGAGGGTTCCGGCACCAGACTACAAAGTTGGACAGCAGGTCTGGGTGTCTGCGGATCAGGTTCCGCTGAAGGCTGAGGCTCATTAGCTCGCCCCCCAGATTGTGGGCCCCTTCCCTGTCACCAGCAACATGGGTGACTCTGCTGTCCGGCTCCAGATCCCACCAGTGCTCCGCGCGCATCCAACATTTCATGTCTCCAAAGTCAAGCATCTCTCCCCCAGCCCCCTCTACCCCCCCTCCGCCGCCTCCCCCTCCCCGGATCATCAACGGCCATGTCACGCACACCGTTCTGGAGATCCTGGATGTCCGCCACCGGGGCCGGGGAGTCTAATACCTCGTCCACTGGGAGGGTTACGGTCTGGAGCATGGATCTCCAGGTCAGCCTTCCATGAAAAGGGTATGGTCCGGGCCTATCATTGAGCCCACCCTGAGAAGCCCGGTGGACTGCCAGGAGGCGTTCCTTGAGGGGGGGGGGGGGGGCCCTGCCATGTCCTGGTGAGAGCTCGACCCCACCATCCCATTTCCTCTGCTCTTCTAATCACCTCATCTGACGCACCTGCACACTGGCTCATTTGGGTATACTGCCTTGAGTAGAATAAGTCTAATGTGTAAGCTCTCTGTGTTTAAGAATTTACCTGACATGTTGTTCTCCTCCTTCTTCAGGTTGCTGCCAACGGAGCAGTGCATCTCCAGGGGTTCGGTATGGTCACCAGCCTGTTGTTCCTCCGCTGCAGTTTCTCCACTCCACCCGGTCAGACGAAGGTCACCATTTCCCCTTCCAGCAGTTCCGACCTGCTGGTCCATCTCCTCCACTGGGTTCTGAACTGGTCTCTCTCTCTCTCTCCCATGTAAGTGGTATTATTTGGATTTCCCAATCCTCATTCTAATCAGCCTCGCTTTTCTTTCTGCAGGTTTACCGCTCCTCTGGTGAGTGACTGTTTTTTTTCCTAAAGATTGCTCTTTTGAAATTTAATAAAAGGTCAAACGTATTTTGTGTGTTTTTCTCTTGGTGTTGCACTCTGCATTTAGGCTGATTGTCCAGTCATTATGACACAACGTTCAATTTCTGGACCTTTGTTTTTCAAAATCTATATGCTCCCACTAACTCAAATCATAAAAAACAAAATATATTACCATAATTATGCAGATGATACACAAATCTACATAACCATCTTACCAGGAGACTATGGTCCAATTAAAACCCTGTTCAAATGCATTGGTCAAATTAAAGAGTTGATGTCCCAGAATTTTCTTCACTTAAACGAAGACAAAACAGAAATAATAGTTTTTGGAGCCAAAGAAGAAAGACTCAAAGTTAGTGCTCAGCTTCAATCAATGATGCAAAAAAACAATAAACAAACAGGAAATCTGGGTGTGGTTCTGGACTCAGACCTGAATTTTAACAGCCACATTAAGACAGTGTTGAAATCAGCCTATTATAACTTAAAGAACATAGCGAGGATTAAAGGTCTGATGTCTCAGCAGGATCTAGAAAAAACTTGTCCATGCATTTATCTTCAGTAAACTGGACTACTGTCATGCTGTCCTCACAGGTCTCCCTAAAACGTCCATCAGACAACTGCAGTTGGTTCAGAACACTGCAGCTCGAGTTTTCACTAAGACCACGAAAGTAGATCATATAACTCCAGTTCTCAAATCTTTACACTGGCTTCCTGTCTGTCAAAGAATAGATTTCAAAATACTGCTGTTAGTGTCACAACTCGCCGCTCTCAGGCATCCACCTCAGCTGCGCGCACACCTGCGCCTCGTCAGTGATGGGCTATTTATTCCACTCGGCCCTGAGCTTCAGTCTGGAGCCATCTGTTCTACTACGCGCTCAAACCCTCAGCAGGATCGTCTCTTCCCATCCTACCACTCTTCGCTACGACACGTAAGCTGTTTTCCCACTTACCTGTCTATCAGTCTTCCCCTGTGCACAGGTGGATTCCCTGGCGGCGGATTCTCCCATCTTCGCCATCCCCTTCTCCCGCATCTCACGTCTCGTCGTGTGCGCAGCAGGGCGCTGTCTCCCAGGCCGAAGATCCTAGCCAACGCCAGCCACCTTCCCTTCTGCAAGTGAGCATCATTCTGTATTATTTCCCCGTGTGGTTAAGCCCAGCTAACTTCCCTGTCTCTGTTCTTCCCATAGGGTTGTCTGGCTGCACGGCGTGCTGCTCTGTTCCCGACTCTCATCGTCCACCCACAATCCACATACATATCTCATACACGCACCAAAACACTCCTTTGCTGTTAAATAAAGCTGTCAAATCTTACCTGAGCCTGTGTGCGTGTTTCCTGGGCCGATACATATGTCAGTTAGTTTATAAAGCTCTGAATGGTTTAGGGTCAGTATACATTTCCATTCCATTATGACCCACCCAGAGCCCGCATATCATCAGGGTAAGGCCTACTATCTGTGCCCAGAGTTAGAACCAAACATGGTGAGGCAGCGTTAAGTTTTTATGCCCCTCACATATGGAACCAACTCCCAGAAAGCATCAGGGATGCTGAAACTCTCATCTGCTTTAAATCCAGGTTAAAAACTCTCCTATTTGGTGAAGCCTTTCAGTACAACAATTGTTAGTCTCCTGCAATGCACTGTAAATTTTTATTTCTGTTGTATTCTATTTTAGCTTGTTTTTGTTTCTCTTTAATTTACTTTTTAGTTTGCTTTTAAATTCTTATGTATTCCTTTTGCAACTTGCTGTAATGCTGTAATGTTTTTATGTAAAGCACTTTGAATTGTCCTGTACACAAAATGTGCTATACAAAAAAACTTGCCTTACCTTGTGGACTTACCATTGGAGTCTATAGATTAGGCATTAATGTAGCATTTTTTTTTTTTTTTAGGGGAATGAATGAATGAACAGGGAACATGTGTGCCACTGTGTAGGCTTTAATGTGTTTATTTTTAGGGGAATAAATAAATGAGCAAGGGGTGTGCCACATTTTACTTTTCACTGTAACTCCCCAGAGACACAGGAGATGCGTTCATATCTGCTTTGGCCGTTCCAGCAGAGCAAGCTCCCTAACAGCCACCTGTCAGCCCCTGGCAGAGGTTGCTGAGAGTGGCCTTTCTTCATGGCAGGGACTGGTGGTGGATTGGAAGCCGTACCAGATCACCTCCTTTCCTCCATTCTTCCATGGGAGATGGAGGAAAGGAAAGAAGGAAACAATGGCACAAAGCGACTTCCATGCCATTATTAATGAAAGTTTATGAAAGTTAATAAAAGTTTGCAGAGGCATCATCCTCTTTTCCTGAAGTTTCAAACCCATTCATGTCTGTGTGTTGCATCCATTTATTTATTTTATTTTATTTACTGGTTTATCTGACAGGGACATTGTACATTAATTCACTTTACTCTAAAATGCACCAAAATTAGCCAAAATGGCTTCATCTGCAGTCCCTGGACAGATGTTAAATTGTCATCCTAAAAAATGAGGCAAGGTTACATTATTATTTACAAAATCCATTAAACCATTCAGCTGATTTTTCAGCCCATTCTTCACTGTCATGAACGGCCCTCTCTAAGTGCAAACAGGATGCCAAACGCAAACTGTGGGTTTGCAAATTTGTTAACATAAAGATACACAAAATACAAAACACACACCAACGAAAAACACAGCTCTGAGGCTGGAGGGATAAATGCCAGGATAAACAAAGATGACAGTAAAGACAGAAAAATCATAACTTAACTTGGCAAGATGTCCAGGGATTTCCTGACTGGGGAGATTTTCGCTGCTGCGCCAGAGAAGTGGCGCCCATGGCTTAAATGGGAAACCCCCGGATTGGCAACACCTGCAGGGTCATGAATGGCGATCGTTACTGGCAGCTGTGACAGCCCCCAAACTGAATCTGACAGCCGGAAGTGACATGCGAGCTGTCACAGAGCCAGCAATGATCAAAACAATAGACCAAAAAAGGAAACACAGAAACTAATAATGAACTAACCTAAAACAGGAACAGGAGTTCCTGGCAGCGGAAGGCGAAGGACGGAGCTGCATGTAGGAATCAGATCAGACCTAAATGAAACAGTCATTGTCGCCCCCGACAGACTGCTATGATGATGATGATGATGACACAGCAAGATCAAGGGCCCCTTGTTCTCATCAGAAAAAAGAAGAAAAAGAAATGATCGTCTATTCGCACTAAAAATATCTATCCATATTAATAAAACGAGTAATGCAAGTAACGCATCTGATCAAATTTCAGTAACTGTAACGCAATACTGAATTTTTAAACAGTAATTTCGTTACACAGCATGTTACTGCAAAAGTAGTGGCATTACAGTAATGTGTTACTTTGTAACGTGTTACTCCCAACACTGTTCACAAGTGAGGGGAGAATGGAGCAGGAGATTGACAGACGGATTGGAGCAGCATCTGGAGTGATGCGGATGTTGTGCTGGTCTGTTGTGGTAAAGAGGGAGCTGAGCTCTAAGGCAAAGCTGCTGATTTACTGGTCAGTCTACGTTCCTACCCTAACCTATGGTCATGAGCTTTGGGTAATGACTGAAAGAAAGAGATTGTGGATACAAGCGGCTGAAATGAGCTTTTTCCATAGGATAGCTGGACACACCGTTAGAGATAGGATGAGGAGCTCAGTCATCTAGGAGAGGTTCAGAGTAGAGCCTCTGCTCATTCACATCGAAAGGAGCCAGTTGAGGTAGTTTGGGCATCTGATTAGGATGCCTCCCACTTGTGGTGTTTCGGGCATGTCCCACTGGGAGGAGACCTGTGGCGGATCTGTGGGGTGATCTGAAGAGGACTTTGCACAGGAGATGCCCTTGCAATCTGACAGATTTGGAGTGTTTTTGCAAAGAAGAGTGGGCAAATATTGCCACATCAAGATGTGCCACGCTGATAGATTCCTTCCCAAAAAGACTGAGTGCTGTAATAAAAACCAAAGGTGCTGCAACAAAGTATGTATTAGTTTAAGGGTGTGCATATTTTTGCAACCAGGTTATTGTAAGGTTTTTATTTTTTTATTTTTCCCCTGAAACAAACTGAAAACAAAGATTTCAGTTTGTTTTTCAATTGGGTTGTACAGGTAGTAGGTCACATTAATGGTGGAAAAAGTTTTGAAATTATTTATCTTTGTCTCACTTTTTTACATCACAAAAACCTAGCAGTTGAACAGGGGTTTGTAGACTTTTTATATCCACTGTAGTGTGTAGAGGGAGATGGGAAAATCTATGTTGTGGAACATCAGGGAACTTGCTGGTTCATCTGCAACTGGGGAATGTTGTGTCTAGCTTTTGAGGATCTTTTGGTCAACTTTACTTTGTCAGGCAGGTCCTATTTAACGGATTTCTTGATTGAGAACAGGTGTGGCAGTAATCAGGCGTGGGTGTGGCTAGAGAAATTCAACCCAGCTTTCCAAAGATGTGATAAACTGTCATAAATTGCCCAGGCGGGGCGGAATGGAGACCAAAACGCAGGACTGTGAGTTGCAAACGTTTAATCAAAAACACAAAACTATAACAAGGCAGGATACAGGCAAAAACCAATGGGTAGAATTCCAAACTGGAAAAAGGAGTAACAGGTGAATAGCTCGCAGACTAAGATGTGGGACACACATCGGAAGACAAGGTAGGCTAAAGCATGGGACACACACCGGGTTGACCAAGTAGGATGTCGCCCCAAACTGTGGGGCGGTGTCCCTTAAATAGGGCAAAGAGAATTATCCAAGATGACAACCAAGTGTGAATAATAACTGGAAGAATAAACAGCTGGGACGAACTACGAAACTAGTTAGTAGAGAAACAGAAGTAAACAGAGGAGGCTGTCAAAATAAAAGTACAGGAGAGCATGACAACCGAAATGCATACAAAACAAGATCCCGACAAAATAACACCAAAGAGAAAATAACCCACCAAAGAAAGAACAAGATAAAATATGCAACCAAGAGATACTAACAAGACAATACTAATCACTCTATATAAAACTAATCACTCACTAATCACTAATCACTCTATATATCTACTCCATCTAGCAACAATGCTCCACACTGTGTGTGTTTATATATTTACATATTTATTCCATCTAGCTACAATGCTCCGCACTGTGTGTGTTTATATAGCTACATATTTATTCCATCTAGCTACAATGCTCCGCACTGTGTGTTTATATATTCATATATTTATTCCATCTAGCTACAATGCTCCGCACTGTGTGTGTTTATATATTCACATATTCATTCCATTTAGCTACAATACTCCGCACTGTGTGTTTATATACTCATATATTTATTCCATCCAGCTACAATGCTCCGCACTGTGTTTATATATTTATATATCTATTCCATCTAACTACAATGCTCCGCACTGTATATATATATATATATATATATATATATATATATATATATATATATATATACAGTATATATATATATATATATATATATATATATATATATATATATATATATATATATATATATATATATATATATACTGTATATATATATAGTGACCCCAAACTTTTGACCCTTTTATAGAGTGTATTTTATAGAGTGTATTTTGTAGTAAACTTTTATAGAGTGTATTTCTGATTAGTTTAAAGTTATCTTCATTGAAAAAAAGTGCTTTTCTTTCAAAAATAAGGAAATTTCTAAGTGACCCCAAACTTTTGAACGGTAGTGTATATATATATATATATATATATATATATATATATATATATATATATATATTTATACTGTATATATATATACACTACCGTTCAAAAGTTTGGGGTCACTTAGAAATTTCCTTATTTTTGAAAGAAAAGCACTTTTTTTCAATGAAGATAACTTTAAACTAATCAGAAATACACTCTATACATTGCTAATGTGGTAAATGACTATTCTAGCTGCAAATGTTTGGTTTTTGGTGCAATATCTACATAGGTGTATAGAGGCCCATTTCCAGCAACTATCACTCCAGTGTTCTAATGGTACAATGTGTTTGCTCATTGCGTCAGAAGGCTAATGGATGATTAGAAAACCCTTGTGCAATCATGTTAGGTCTGCAATGCTGTAATTGCTGCAAATGGAGGATTCTTTGACGAAAGCAAAGTTTGAAGGAAAAAAATATTATTTCAAATACAAATCGTTATTTCTAACCTTGTCAATGTCTTGACTATATTTTCTATTCATTTTACAACTCATGGTGGTAAATAAGTGTGACTTTTCATGGAAAACACAAAATAACTGTCTGGGTGACCCCAAACTTTTGAACGGTAGTGTATATATATATATATATATATATAATATGTACATATGTATACTCGCTGCTCTTGTTTTTCTCTTGCCTTCTGATTGTTGCTCTGAGTGTTGCTATCCCTGTGCAGTTGCAATCCTGGAATTTCCCCATTGTGGGACTAATAAAGCCTTATCTTATCTTATCTTCTCTTATCTTATATAATTAAAGAAATAGCTCTCTGTCATAATGTCACAATCATAGGACTTTGTATTACCAAGGTTAAACATGTCTAAGATTAAAGGCAGGCATCACTGAACGAGTGGTGACGTCAAAGATCAAAAGGAGATTTCACCAGGGTTAGTCACAATGTCACAATCATAGGACTTGCTAAAAGATCATAGGACTCAGTATGAGATTAAAGGCAGGAATCACTCATGATCATAGGACTCGCTAAAAGATAATAGGACTCGCTATGACATCATCAAGATCAAAGGCAGGCATCACTGAACGAGTGGTGACATCAAAGATCAAAGGCAGATTTCACCATGGTTTCTGTTGCCATGGTAACAGTAACTTTCTATGGGCATGCTTGCTTACACTTGCTTTCTGTGGACATGTACAAGTATGCACAGGCATGCACAGGAATGCACTAGTAAATACCAATGTTACAAAAAGACAACTGGAGGCGAAGGCGGTCAAGGCTCATATCCAAACACAGGAAGATATCATTTATGATACAAGACCAGATAACCATAGATAAATAATATTAATTAACAAGACTATAATAACTAAACTAAAGTAACAGGACAACTCATAAACCAACAGAAACAAATGGCAAACTCAAATAACATAGTACAGCCAAAACCATAAACAAATTCAATAACAAAACTGAAGTGGGGATAGTACAGAAAATAATAAGAATAAACTTAAAGCATGAGCGTGGTTTCCCAAACCATGCTTAGCATCGTGACAGCCCCCCCCCCCCCCACACACACACACACACTCAAGGGGTGGAGTCCAGACACCCCAACGTAACATCACAAAGAGAGAGAAAAGACAACCCCCTTTTCCCCAACAAGAACAGAAAAATCACCCTTCCAGAGAGGGCAGTGGGAGAACCAAGGCCCAGTGGGTCAAAACAAATCTCTCGCTCAACGGAGACCAACAAAACAAGACAGGTCAGGTGGCCTATCGAAATCCCAGGGCCACCAGGTCAGAAAGTAAGGCAGTTCAGGTGGTCTGCTGTAGTCCCAAGACCACCAGACCATGAGTTGAAATGTGTTGGGTGGCCTCCCAGAGTCCCTGAGCCACCCAACCAGAAGGCATAACCCATTGGGTGGTCTCCCAGCATCCCTGAGCCATTGGACCATGGACCACGATGCGCCACCTCTCAGAGATGGCAACTGGAACATGTACCCTTTACAGATTGCAGGGGCTTAAGCGCGGATCCAATGAACCTGTAGCTGAGGACTGCTGACGCTCGACGATAATTGCTGAGCTTAGATGGCAATGACTGTTGACCTGATGTGACACCAGACGGCGATGAGAGCTGACCAGCAAGGAAACCACACGACGATGACGCATGGCCAGCGAGGAAACCAGATGACGAAGACGGCTGACCAGCAAGGAAACCAGATGAAGAGGACTGCAGACCAGCGGCGAAGTCAGACGAAGAGGACTGCTGACCAGCGGCGAAACCAGATGAAGAGGACTGCTGACCAGCGCTGAAACCAAGTGAAGAGGACTGCTGACCAGCAGTGAAACCAGGTGACTCAGGCTTGGGCGTCTCAAGTCCAGCGCCTGGGAATCCCTCCTCGACACAGCCACCTCAGACGGGGAGGAAGAGACAAACACCGGGTCACTGTTACTGGCAGTAGTGGAGCCCGACAGGCAAAACACAGGAGCAGAGGGCAGCTGCAACCAGGTCTCCCAGCAAAGAGCAAAGCAAGATCTCTCTAACACTGATATTGTAAAGACAAAAAAGAGGACTTGCCTTAACTCTTGCTGTACTGCCGACCATGACTCCAATGACTCTGCTGCTGCGCCCCAAGCACCAGGCATGATGGCAGGTGAAACTTCAGCTGCGATGACAGGAACTGGCCGAACCTCAGGCGTGACAGCAGGAACTGGCCAAACCCCAGACATGGTGGCCGGAGCTGGAGGAAGTCTTGCCTATGACACTAGCTCCAGGGATGCAAAAACCAGGGGACATACCGTTGTCAGTGCAGGCTCCAGAATGCAGGAGGCACTCCTCTTCCATCTGAGATGTGGCTGCGAGGCTGGAACTGGAACCTCCTGAACAGCAGGCCCCTCCATTGTCAGACAGCTCCCTCCCAGGACAAGCGGACACCAAGAAAACACAAAGGGGAAAATGGGAGATGCAGGTGAGGATAAAAGGGTAGATGCAGCAGCTGGTGGTGAGAGCTCAGCCAAAGTGTATGGCTGTTGCTGAGCCCCCCATCGGAAAAAAGGCAAGGCATTTCATCTTCATGGGTAACAGAATGAAAAGGTACTTGCCTTAATTCCCGTGCTATGGTGGTTGCTGTTCCTAAAGGCCCAGGTGAATCCCTCTCAGTGGCTGCCGAGATCACCTGGCAAGGTGGTATAAGCCACTGTTTGAGAGGAGAAGGCAAGGCTGATAAGAAGCGAGCCGCTAAGGTCGTCTGCACCAGGGGACGCTCTTTCGTCAGTTCAGGTACGGACAAGGACCAATGAAGGGCAGAGGCTGGAGCTGTGGCATGCATCTCGGACAGGAAAGGAGAAATATTGCCAGACATCGAGTCCATACCAGGCAAAACGGCAGCAGCGGGCGAGGGCTGATTCTCATCCCAGCCGCTTCACACTCAGTGGCAAACTGTCCCAGTAAGACCTGTAGGTCATTGCTGTATGAAGCCAGCAGGACAACATTATCTGCAAACAACAGAGATGAGATCCTATAGTCAGCAAGCATGACACCCTCCGTTCCCTGGCTGCACCTAGAAATCCTGTCCATAAAAATTATGCTGCTGCACCCCAGCCTGAAACCAACATGGGTGCTGTGCTCCAGTATGGGTCCACCATGTGCGATACGCTCCAGCCCAGGGGCCACCGTGGGTGCAGCTCTGTCCCAGTCTGGGTCAACTGTGGGTGCCACCATGGCCCAGTCTGGGTACACCATGAGTGCAGCTATGGCCTAGTCAGGGTCCACCGCAGGTGCAGCTGTGCTCTCATCTGGAGCCACCGTGGATACTGATATGTTCAAGCCCGGAGCCCCTACGGATGCAGCTTTGCTCCAACCTGGAGCCACCACGGATGCACCTTTGCTCCAGCCTGGAGCCACCATGGGTGCAGCTTTGCTCTAGCCTGGAGTCACCACGGGTGCAGCTTCGCTCCAGGCCGGAGCCATTGCAGGTGCTGCCTTGCTTCCGCCCAGAACCACCGCCGGTGCCACCATGTCACAGTCTGGGATCACCGAGGGTGCTGCAGGGCAGTCCAGGGGTGTCGGGGTTCCCTCTCCTCTGCCTGATGCCATCGGGGTCTCCTGTCTTCTGCCAGATGAAGTATTGGTCTCCTCTCCTCTGCCCGAGGCCATTGTGGTTCCCCCTCCTCTGCCTGAGGCCATCGTGGTCTCCCCTCCTCTGCCCGAGGCCATCGTGGTCCTCTCTCCTCTGCCCAAGGCCGTTGTGGTCTCCCCCTCCTTTGCCCAAGGCCATCGTGGTTCCCCCTCCTCCACCTGACGTTGTCGTAGTTTCCCCTACTCCTCCATCCTCCTCATCGCTGGTTGTCCCTGTTGGGCAGCTGCCCCCTGGACCACCTTTTCTGTTTAGGTGGTTAAAGAACTCTGGCAGGCCAACTAACAGACTGTGCTGCTGGGTTGGGTGGCCCATGTTCTCCGGTAGGCCACCCGACTTTTTCCATCACACCATCTGCCAGGTCTGGGACTTTAGCCAGCCACCTGAATTGTCCACCTCTCCAGTCAAGGGGCCCAAATGCCTAGGTTTGCATGGGTGTGGGTCCTGAGTGTGGTTTTTTGTTTTATTTCCTCCTAGTCTGTTTCCCCCACCACCCACCCGGGCTGGTTTATTGTTATACTCCTTTTTTTGGGGGGGGGGTCTTTTTCTTTTTTGATGTTTCCCTGGGTGTCTGGTTCCACCCCTTGAGAGGGGGGCTCTGTCATGAGCTGAGCACTGGGGTCCTGCTGCTCTCAGTCTTATGGCCTTTCTCCATATTTGTATATTTGTTGCACCTTCGTGTCTCAGTCCCTGTCATTTTATCCGTGGTTGGCTTTCATATATCTGATATTGTTTCTTATTCTTCTTATCCCCTTGTTTATACAATCATAGTTTTCCTACTCTCTTATTTTGTATTTGTATTTTTCCCTCAGTCCCCATTTGTTGGGTTTTAGTTCTTTATTATTGTACTGTTGTGTTCTTTCCCTCCGGGGCTGCAGCTGGCACTTCCGGATTTTTGCTCTTTTGTGGGTGGTGCTCCTCTCTCCTGTCAGTCCCAAATGGAGTCCATGCCTTCACTCAGTGTGCATGCATAGAAGAAAAGAACACACCATACTCACTGCGCATGAGCAGAACTACACTTGTTTTAGGAAGCCTTCCAACACTCATTTAGTTGGTGGGTGGGGGTGGTGGATGGTTACTTACTTGTGGTTTCAACTAATGAGACCAACAAGACAGTCCTTCCAGCATTTTGGGATGTTGCAATTGCACTAATTCACATGAAATCAGCCCATCATCGCAACTTTTCCAATCACCGCAACTTTCACACAATTTTGGCCAGTCCTCGTCAACTTCTGCCAGTTTCGCAAATCAATTTGTCCCTGAGTAGTGCTCAAATGCTCAGTCTAACCAATCAAACGCATTGTTGTGCCACCCTCACTTCCGTGTTTACAGTGAGTATTAATGGAACACATCAGCAAAAACCAGTGTGTGATTTTAAAAAGAAACACTCACCCACAAGTTTTCCCACATCGTCCCTTCCTCCATTTCCCCCGGTCCGCTGGTGGATATCTCCCCACGTCTCCATCCCAACTGTGTGAACGAAGTACCGGGTTTGTGTTGAAAAAAGACTGCCTGCCTGAAAAAGCACCCCACTGGGGAAAACCACAAACAAACGAGTAAATATAACACTACAGCCAGTGCTTGAACATTTTATACATCTTTAGAGGTAAAATCATTGCTACATTTGGTCAATGAGCTTCAAAGCTGTGAATCTCTGGTCTGGACAGGGACCAACACGCACCCCTGGCAAACCCTCAAGGAGAGCCCCTCCTCCTGGTACAACTCAGTAAAGGAAAGATGAGTATCTGATGAGACAGGTGAGAGTTAGGCATGGAAAGAAAGAGAATATTCAGTATTTTTTCCAGAAAAACACAAACTTCAATAGACAAAGATTATTATTATTATTATTATTATTATTATTATTATTATTATTATTATTATTATTATTATTATTATTATTATTTCAGCTGCTCCCTTTAGGGTTCTCCACAGTGGCTCATCTGCCTCAATCTCACCCTATCCTTGCAGCTTCCTCTGTAGCACCAACCCTCTCCATGTCCTCCTTCACTACATCCATGAAACTTCTCTATGATCTTCTTCTTTTCCTCCTGCCTGGCAGCTCCATCTTCAACACCCTTTGTCCAGTATATCCACTATGTCTCTTCTGCACATGTCCAAACCATCTCAGCCTTGCCTCTCTTACTTTGTCTCCAAAACCACTCAACCTGAGCTGTCCCTCTGATATACTCATTTCTAATCTTGTGCCTCCTACCACCAAGCCAGGTAACTGTCATCTGTAGTCCTACGTATATGGGTCGGCAACAAGGTAAGTGTTACCATGGTGACATGGTGAAGGTTGAATCCTCGCCATGGAACATCAGACAGTTGTAACATGGACAAACTCTGTTTGATTCTCACCAGGTTTTCTACAAGGGATATTAGTCCCACCCTGCATACTTAAATAACACTAGAGTGGTGGCCTGGTTGATAGAGCATCTGCCCCACAACCGGGAGGTTGCGAGTTCAAGTCCTGACCGGGTCATACCAAAGACCATATAAAAATGGTACTTCCCACCTTCTAGCTTGGTGCTCAGCATAATAGAATGGGGGAAGGAGAAGTTGTTTGTGGCAGCACCTTGCATGGCAGCGACCCCTCTGATTCTACATGTGATTAACATTGTTGATAGGAGAAACATAATTTCATTCTACTGTACATGATTGGCTGTATGGACTGAATGACAATAGAGATGGCTTCTTCTTCTTCTAGTCGCTCCCAATGAAAATCTTAGTATCTTCAACTCTGCCATGTCCAGCTCCATCTCCTGTCTTCTTGTCAGTGCCACTGTCTCCAAACCATACATCATAGCAGGTCTCACTACTGTCTTGTAAATCTTCCCTTTCATTCTAGCTGCTACCCTTCTGTCACAAATCACCCCTTACACTTGTCTCCACCCACTTCACCCTGCCTGCACTCTCTTCTTCACCTCTCTTGTGCATTTTCCATTCCTTTGGATGGCTGATCCCAGGTTTTTAATCTCATATATTTATATTTATACTGTGCACACCAATAAAGAGAGAGAGAAACTGTCATGTGCGGCGATCCTCGTGGATCACCATAAGATGCCAAGAGTCACCGGTGAGTTTTGCATTGATGTTTTATTTGCAAGACAAGACAGGACACAAGGCTATGAGCCGCTAAGGGCAAACATACTACGAGGTACAGGGGCTTGTAGGGCTAATCCAGCCACTACGAGCTAAACTATGACAAGACAAGAATATTAACGAACCTGACATGAAGGTCTGACGACGAATGAAGACGATTAGTTGACTTAGGTTGACTTAGGTTGACCTAGGTTGACTTATGCGCCCGCAGTCTAACTGCCATCAGTGCCCGCCTTATAAAGGCGAACACTAACGAGCAGTGATGACAGACAGCTGACCGCCCTTGACAGGCGGAAGCCCCACCGAGCGCCTTCACAATAAGAGCCCGGTGAGGCCAGAATACAACCCACAGCTGTCAAGGCTGGCAGCGAGCTGTGCGTGGCCCGAGGGCGGACAGATCCCAGCGCTCGGGTCATAACAGTACCCTCCCTCCAAGGGCGGGCTCAGAACGCCCACGGACCACTCTGCCCCCCTCCCACCCCCACAGGGTGGGTGGCTGGGGGTAGGTCCGGAGGGAGAGAGACCAAACCCAGAAACAGTGCAATAACAAAGTCAAAACCCGGCAAGAAAAACAACTAAACACAGGACAATGACAAGAATACCAAATACTCAGATTAAATTAAATATTCAACTATCAATTACAGAAAATAGCACAGGATATCATGGAGGAAAAAAAACAGAATTACTGGGTCAGAATAACTAAATACAGGACAGAAAGAGAAAATTAAATCTTTGCCCACATGTTTCACAAGAAAATGGCTTCTCAGCTGTGTGAATGCTCAAGTGAAAATTTCAAATCACCAAATACAGGAAAACAGAACAATTATTGACTCATACTTAACTAAACCGGAGTGGTGGCTCAGTTGGTAGAGCATCCGCCCCACACCCGGGAGGCAGGGGTTCATGCCGAAGACCATATAAAAGTGGAACTTCCTGCCGTCCAGCTTGGTGCTCAGCAATAATGGAATGGAGGAGGGAAATTTGTGGCGGCGCCTTGCATGGCAGCGGCCCTCTGATTCTACACTTGGGGTGTGTGTCATTAACACAGTAGATAGGTAAAACACAATCTCGTTCTACTGTACATGATTGGATGTACAGTTGAATGACAATAAAAGGGTGATTTAAACGCAAAACAAAATAGAGAAATAACCACTACCACCGACAGTTTATTCCGACCGGTGGAGACCAGGTGCCATAGGAACAGTTCAGGAGGTCTCCCCGAGTCCAACGGCTGACGGGTGGTTATGGGAGGTGGGACATGACTGGGCGGCTCACCACAGTCCAAAGCCCAGCACGTCCACTCCTCTGGTGGCCGAACCAGGTCACCCAGCAAAACACATAACAAGTCGGGTGGTCGACCTGGGGCGTCAAACCGGCGAAGCAGTTCCTCAGGCGGCCGACCCGCATCCCTCAGCCACCAGTCCCGGGGGAAAACAGCCCGCGGCGGCCTCCCTGATGAGGACAAAACTCGGGAGAGCCGGGGTGAGCGAACAGGGACCCCCACGGCCCCTGGCGATGATGCGCAGGGGCGATGACTCTGTAGAGGGACTAGAAAGCAAGGATGAGCCCATAATCCTTCCGACGGTGAAGGGTCTGCAGCTCCTCCACCGTCCGTGGACCACGCCGGCGCTGCATCTCCGCTGGGGCCCGATTGGGTTATAGCTGCACCCGCGTCGGACCCTGATTGGGTCAGAACCACTTCGGTGACCTGCTCAGAATGAGCCGACGCTGCACCCACGATGGACCCCGATTGGGTCATAGCCACTTGGGTGACGAGCTCAGACTGAGCTGATGCTACACCCGCGATGGACCCCGATTGGATCAGGGCCGCACCAGTAACAACCTCCAACTCCGAACCCGGAACCTCCGGCACAGCGACTGGCACCTGCTCTGCACCGGCGACCTTGGGAGAGGGCTCAGAAGAAAAAAAAATGGGATCAGGATCACTGGCAGCGCCAGAACCCGGTGAGACAAGCTCGGATGCAGTGGACGGCTGCACCCGGCTCGCCTCCCCAAGAGACAGGCAAAAATGCTCAAAGATATAGAGGAGAAAGACAAAACAGAGCACTTGCCTGATCTCGGGTTCTGACGCCGTCCAGGACTTCGACGATCCGGGCTCAGATGGGAGGAGATTGTCTTCTGGCTCCCACTCAGCTGCGTCGGGCTCCGCAGCTGGCATGATGTCGTCTGCAGCCTGAGGTTCCTCCCGCTCTGAAGTCCACGCCGATGACCCGTTAGGCATGGGGGCAGGGGACACTCGACCCACTGGCTCGGACTGCTCAGGCGAGGAGACCTGGGGATGCTCTATCGTCGGCTCAGGCTCCGGGCCGCAGTCTGCTGCTCTCCTCCATCCATGACGTGGCTGCAGGGCCGGATCCAGGCTTTCCAGCACTGCAAGCCCCCTCTTCACCCGACAACGTTGGCCTGGCGTCGCGGGCCGCTCAACAGGGGAGGACACAGAGGCAGCAGTTTTTTTTTTTTTTTTTGTTACTTAGATTTTTATTAGTTTTTCAACTTAAATCATATACACACACAAAGAGAAAAAGTATATATAAAAGAAGAAAGAAACCTGTCACAGTAACATCAACAGAAAAACAAATCAATAACATCCACTGCTCAAGTCCGACATTAGCTCTTGTTCCTCCTCATAATCCACATTATTTCTTTGAAGTCCACTTATTTATCGCCATTTCGGGATTTGTATATTGTCCATTTTTCCCACTTCTCGTCAATTTCATCTTCTTGTAGTCGTAGTTTGTGTGTTAGTTTTTCCATTATGTAGATGTCTTCTATAATAGCCCAGTATTGTTCCTTTGTAGGTGGTTCTTTCTTCAACCAATTCCTTGTTATGGCTTTTTTACTCGCTACTAACAATATTTTGACAAGATATCTATCACTCCCAAAGATGTTTGCCTCTGTTAGATTACAGAGATAAAGTATCTTACAGGTCATAGGGATCTTGTATCTTATTATCTTCTGTAACATTTCACTTATCATTTCCCAAAATACAGTTATTCTCTTACACTTCCCAAAAACATGTGTATGATCCACATCATATTCTCCACATTCTCTCCAACACTTCTGGGGTTGGTTGAGTTGTTTATTTTTCATCTTTGGTGTGATAAACTAACGTACTAAGTTTTTCCAGACAAATTCTCTCCAAATCCGCGAACTGGTGGATGAGTGGTGAGTCTTACATATATTTTGCCATTCATCTTCTGTGATTTCTATATCAATTTCTTTCTCCCACTTCTTTTTTTATATACTTGGTTGTATGTTTATTATTTAGGTTTAATGCCTTATACATTGATGATATGAATTTCTTTTTGTTTTCTGTATATGCTTTAATTATGACTTTTATCACGTCATTCACTTCTTTGGAGGGATCCACCCAGATTTCTTTTGTGTAGTAGTCTCTTAGTTGGAGATATCTGAAAAAATCAGAGCTCCCCAATTCATATTTTTCTTTTAAATTCTGATAACTCTCCAACTTTCCTTTCTTTTCTAGAGCACACCAAGCTGTGACTCCTTTTTCTGTCCATCTTTTAAATCTCTGGTCATATTGGTTTGGTTTAAAATTTTTATCATATCCTACCCAATTCAGAATTTTTATGTCTTCCTTAATCTTATATCTTTTTAAAATTTTAAACCATGTGTCTAATGTATGTTCACTGATTGAATCCATTTCATGTTTGAGTTTCTTATATAAGTCTTTATCTCCAATCAGAGTTTGAATCGGAATATTTGATATTACTTTTTCTATATCTTTCCATTTTGCTACAAAATATATATATATATATATCTACATATTATTCCATCTAGCTACATTGCTCCGCACTGTGTGTGTTTATATACTTGCATATTTATTCCACCTAGCTGCAATGCTCCATACTGTGGGTGTTTATATATTTACATATTTATTCCATCTAGCTACAATGCTCTGCACTGTGTGTTCATATATTCATATATTTATTCCATCCAGCTACAATGCTCTGCACTGTGTGTCTGTGTGTGTGTGTGTGTATATATATATTTTATAGTAATATGTACATATGTATATTAGCTGCTCTTGCTTGCTTGTTTTTTCTTGCCTTCTGATTGTTGCTCTGAGTGTTGCTATCCCTGTGCTGTTGCAATCCTGGAATTTCCCCGTTGTGGGACTAATAAAGGCTTATCTTATCTTATCTTATCTTAAATTTGGATTACACCAATAGTACAAAGGTCTTAATTGAGCAGCATAAAAATATTCCTTTAATTTTGGTAATGCCATTCCATCTAGGTTTTTGGAAAGCTGGAGAGTTTGATATCTAACTCTGGGTCGTTTACCTCCCCAAATGAACCTGGATATTGTTTTGTCCCACTTTATAAATTGGTCTGGAGTGATCTCTACTGGTAATGATTGGAATAGATAGAGAAATCTGGGTAGTATATTCATTTTAACTATTTCGATTTTTGAATTAAAGTCCAGTGGTAGAGTTGCCCATCTTTCTATATCTTTCTGTATATCTTGATATACCTTTTCATAATTTATATTGAATAGTTCAGAGAAGTCTTTTGTTAATGTTACTCCCAAGTATTTAATTTGCCTCATATTCCAGCTAAGTTTATAAGATTTCTGAATTGTTATTGAGGGTGGATAATTAATTGTAAGTATCTGAGTTTTAGAAATATTTATTTTATATCCTGATAAATGGCCATATGTTTCAAGGAGCTTCATCACTATGGGAAGTGTTGTTTTTGGTTGTTCGAGGAAGATCATTACATCATCAGCAAAAAGTCCAATTTTATGTTTTACTCCTTTGATTGTGACACCTTTAAGTTTCTCATTTTGTCGAACCATTTGAGCCAGTGGTTCAATGTAAATGGCAAAGAGAGCCGGTGATAGGCAGCATCCTTGTCTTGTGGATCTTTGCAGATGTATTTTACTAGTTAAGCTTCCATTTAGTTTTATTCTGGCCATAGGCTCTTTGTAAAGTGTTTTAATCACCTGTATTGATTTTTCATTAAATCCTAACCGCTCTAGCACCAAATATAAATATCTCCAATTCACACAATCAAATGCCTTTTCGGCATCTATACTCATCAAGACTGTACTTTGTTTTTTTCTTTTGTGCCTGTTCTATAATATGTAAGGTTCTCCTAATATTGTCCTGGGTTTTACGTCCCTTTATAAATCCTGTTTGATCTTCATCTATTAGTTCTGCCAGAAATGTGTTTAATCTTTTGGCTATTATTTTTGTATACAGCTTACAATCTATGTTTAACACTGAGATTGGTCTATAGTTGTGGCACTCATTCTTATCTTTATCCACTTTGGGAATGACTGTTATTATTGCTTCTGACCATGTTGGTGGGATTTTATTTTTTGAGAGTGTCCAATTAAAGGATATCTGAAGCAGTGGAATTAATTCTTCTTTAAACAATTTGTACCATTCTGCTGGATATCCGTCACTCCCTGGAGATTTATTATTTTTTAATGAATTTATTGCTTCTTCTACCTCCTTTTCTGTAATTTTGGCTGTTAATCTATCATTTTGTGAGATGCCAATTGCCGGTAAATCCAAATCATTTAAAAAATATCTCATTTCATCTTCCTCTGCAGCAGGTGGCTGTGTATATAATTTTTTTTATAGTACTGGTAGAATATTCTTTCTATCTCTTCTGGATCATCAGTTATCTCCTTAGTTAGTGGGTCTTTAATTTTGTGTATTGTATTCATCGCCTGTTGTTTTCTTATACGTTTTGCTAATAATTTTGTAGATCTCGAACCCGTTTCATAATAGTTCTGTCTTAAGAATAAGTTTCTTTTCTCAATTTCATTCAGTAGTATATCATCTATTTTCTTTTTGGTATCCTTGATTTGTTGAAATATCTCCTGATCGTTTGTGTCTTGATATTTCTTCTCATATTCCTTTAACTTCTCTGAGTATTTCTTATAGGTTTCCAATCTTACTCTTTTCAATAATGCCATTTTTGCTATTAATTTTCCTCGAATAACCACCTTCAGAGCATCCCATAGTATGGTTGGATCCACTTCTCCGTTATTATTTTCTTCGATATATTGTTTGATTTCTATTTTTATATCCTCTACCAATTCTTTGTTGTTCAGTATTCCCACATTGAGTCTCCAACACGTTTGTCTCTTTCGGGCATTTATCTGAATTTTTAAATATACAGCATTATGGTCTGAAATATCCGCTCCTCCTATTTTGCATTCATCTACCCTATACCTATCACCTATATCTATAAAGAAGTGATCTATCCTCGAGTGGACCTTGTGGGTGGCCGAGTAGTGAGCATAATCTTTTTCATATGGATTGAGACTCCTCCAAATATCAATCATACCCATCTCTTCTAGTTGCAGTTTTAAAAATTTTGTCAGATGTTTTTTATTTCTCTTTAAACTTGTGGTATCCAGGCTATGATTCATAATTATGTTAAAATCACCTCCACAAATTAGAATTCCCTCTGTTTCTGTTGCAATATTATCAAAGAGAACTTTGAAAAAATGTTTATCACTTTCAGGAGGAGCGTAGACATTTACCAGGGTGACAGGTTCATTTTCGAGCTTCCCTTTCACCAGTATATATCGTCCCTCCTTATCCCTGATTTCTTTTCCAAATTCAAACTTAGTTGTATTTGAGATTAATATCAGGACTCCTCTTTTATGTCCCTGTTTGCATGAGCTGTAAAATGAGTTTCTAAATCCTAATCTTTTAAATTTATCATGTTCTTTTTGAGATAAGTGAGTCTCTTGTAGAAATGTAATTTCCACCTTTTCCTTCTTCACTTTTGTTTGGACTTTTACTCTCTTTACAGGTGTATTTAGACCATTTAAGTTTAGCGATATAATCTTAAGACTATTTTTTATCATAACACTTAAACCCTGTTTTCATGTGCTTCCCTGAGCAGTTTGAACCAGAACTATGCACACATTTGAACATCACAGTAAGAACATAAACCATAAGTAACTTCCACCTGGGGGTCTCACGGTTTCCCCCCGTGTCCCTGTTGGTAGGTGGATAGGAAATTCTCTTCTTCAATAAGGGCCCATCCCTAGACTGAGAAAACCATTCTACTGATGAATCCCCCCTCAGTCTAATTAAGTCCAACATTTATACATGAACTGTCAGTCTATTATGAATTTAAAAAATAGGCATAAGGCCATACAGTATTACAACCTCTTATTATATATTCATATAAAAAAATGTATTCCCTTGTTTTTTATGAGTAGAGTTGAGCCTATATCTCAGTGGGTGAGAACGCTGTTCTTTTACCCCATTTGGAGATTTCGATTCTTCATCTCCAACTTTTACACACGAGTCTTACCATTGTAGTTCGTTACTTAACCCCTGAAGTTCTCCATCTTCCTCGTTGCTATTTCCTTTGAAATTCACGCAGTTTCTCCTTCACTTGGTGCACTGTATCCCAGCTCAGGGACACAGCTGTCCCGCCGCCTCTCTTCGTCTCTCCGCCTCTCACTTGTTGCCATCCCGATGCTCCACAGTTCGATCCCTCACTGCTGCCGTCTGTGTTGTTCGGCATGTCCAGCTGGAATCCCCTCGCTCTTACGTCCCGTGCAGCTTCCTCAGCGTTGTTGTAACTCTTTACTCCATCACTCCAATAAATTTGTATTTTCGTGTACGGAGTTTGGAAGCGTATGTTCCTGTCTTTTAGCGTCTTCTTTATGTCACAATATGCTCTGCGTTTCTGTACAATTTCAGCAGGGTAATCATGGTCAAACTGAATGCGTGCATCACCCACTTTAATTTTCTTCTGCCACGCTTTTTTTAGCACCATGTCCTTGATTTCGAATGTCTGAAAATGAACCACTATTGCCCTCGGTTGAGCACCTGCCCTCGGTTCCTGCGGCGGGGTTCTGTGAGCGTGTTGGATCTGCAGACTGAAATCCCCGGAGATCTCCAGCTCTCTTTTTAATAATTGTTCCAGGTAGTTTTTCATGGAGCTTCCCTCAGTTTTTTCCGGTAGGCCGAAGATGCGAACGTTATTTCTCCGAGACCTCGCTTCAAGGTCTACCATTTTATCTTGCATGTAGCTTGTCTGCTTTAGCATCTTTAGCAGCATCTCGTTAGCCTCCGTGTTCCACTCTTCCAGCTCAGATATGTGACCCTGGGCCTCGGTTATACTCGCCTTTTGATCCTGTACTTCTTTGTTGCATTCTGTGAATTTATGGTCCATATCTTGTCTGAGGGATGCAATTTCTTGTATCACTTCCTTCTTTATTTCGTCTTTAAAATATGTCAATTCCTCATGAAGATTTTGTTGCAGCTCTTTTATGTCTTTGCTAATGCTGGCTAATCCCGCCTGTAGGGCCTCGGTGTGGTCGTGGTCCATTTTCACTGCTGTGGTGTCTTCAGAATGACTTTCGCTGTGCTCGGTGGCTCCTTCTTCTTCAAGTTGTTTTATAGGTGACTTCTTAGTGCTTTTACGGCCTCTGCGTATATTTCCGCCACTCATTTCTACAATATTTTATCTATATGACTCGAGTTGCGTGTTCTAAATGGCGTTTGAATATACAGACTGATACCAGCTCTTAACTGCACAGCCACTCACGACGCCATCTTCCCAGAGGCAGCAGGTTTAGTTATAGTCGCTACAGCAGGTGGAGGAAGGTCGGGGGGCTGCGAACCCCGAACTCCACCCCCAGGAGTCAGACAAGGCAGGTTACAATTATGGTGTAATAAATTAACTTGCACTCACCTTTCTCCTGGAGAAGAGCTGGTGCCTGCTGTAGCAGGTGGAGTCTTCCTTTTACCCCTCCGGGGAAAAACGACAGGCTCCTCGTGGACACGAGGAGGAGCCGCACGAGAAGGATAGCTGACGGGTTTCGTCAAGGCACGACTCCCAGTTCTCCTAGCCGCTAGGGATGACGTCAAAGAGGAGGGCACGGTAGCCGGGGCGACGCGGGCACGAGGAGCTGACAGCGCAGCAGGAACAGATGGCCAGTGGGCGGCGACTGCGGGGATTCCCTTCTGTTGTGACGTGAATGATGCGGCCAACAGGGAGGCTGGGCCCCTCCGACGACCCGGAGCTGGATCCGGACGGGATTTTCGTTGGGGCTCGGTAGGAACATGGCTAAGGGGCCTACTGGCCAATGGAGCGGCGAAAGGCCCAGGAACACCTGACACTGGGACTGGGGGGGGGGGGGGGGGGGGGGGCAGATGCTAGAATTTGACCCCTCAATGAGCGCTGTGCAACCTCCTCCAGCCATTCCGGCCAATAATAACCCTCGCTGGCGGACATCTCCCTGCCAAGTCCAACTACTGGGGAAAACACCACACAACAGCAAAAACTCACGGTAAAAAGGCGTCTCGATGTGGCGTCTCTGTTTAGGCGTCCGGCGTCTCAGTTTAGACGTCTGGCGTCTCTGTTTAGACGTCTGGCGGGAGCATATTGTCATGTGCGGCGATCCTCGCGGATCACCATGAGATGCCAAGAGTCACCGATGAGTTTTGCAATGATGTTTTATTTGCAAAACAAGACAGGATACAAGACTATGCGCTGCTAAGGGCAAACATACTATGAGGTGCAGGGGCTCTTAGGGCTAACCCAGCCGCTACGAGCTAAACTATGACAAGACAAGATTATTAACGAACCTGACATGAAGGTCTGACGACGAATGAAGACGATTAGTTGACTTAGGTTGACTTAGGTTGACCTAGGTTGACTTATGCTCCCGCAGTCTAACTGCCATCAGTGCCCGCCTTATAAAGGCGAACACTAATGAGCAGTGATGACAGACAGCTGACCGCCCTTGACAGGCGGAAGCCCCACCGAGCGCCTTCACAATAAGAGCCTGGTGAGGCCAGAATACAACCCACAGCTGTCAAGGCCGGCAGCGAGCTGTGTGTGGCCCGAGCGCGGACAGATCCCAGCGCTTGGGTCGTAACAGAAACTGTCATAATTCGGGACCAGACAGCTCACGTGCAAGGTGCAAGACCAGAGAATACTCGGAGCACAAAAACAAGTTTACAGATTTTATTGAATTTCAAACTGGAGCACAGCTAGGGAAAGCGTCACTCGCCAGAGGAACAGCCTGCAGAGGGAGAGACGAGAACTGTTAGAGGCGAGGAGGTGGGGAATGGGCCAAGCCAAATTACTAGTCACGTGAACAGAGCTGAGGGTTCGTCTGGGATCCAGCAAGAGAGACGAACCAATGTGGTGAAGCGGGGAGTGAGTGGAAAGTGGCTGAGCAATGGTGCCTGACAGGGTGGAGAATACTATGGATGATGGTTCCGAAGCAGGAGAGCGCACACCATCCCTGGAGACACACCACACCGATGGCAGCGACCTGGAGAGAGAAGAGGAGAGGGTAAGGTGAGTACGAGACCTCAACATTAACTTCAGTAGTTTACTTGCTGCGTTACTGAGGGCAGTGTACCCAAATGAGCCAGTGCTGAAGCATTAACGAGCAGGTCCTTAAGAGCACTGGCGGGAATAGCTGGCAGGTGTGTCAAATCTACCAGGTGGGGTGATGAGCTGCAGAAAAAAATAGGAAGACGGGGGTATGCACTCCCCAGGACATGACAGTGTCCTCCCCTCAAAGGGCACCTCCTGGCGATCCACTGGGTTTATCTGGATGGGCTTGGTGGTAGGCCCAGACCATCCCCTTGTCGTGAAAATGAGAACGGGGAATCCACGAGTGTTCCTCTGGGCCATAGCCCTCCCAGTGGAAGAGGTACTGTTGGCCCCAGCCCCGACAGCGCACATCCAGAATCTTCTGGATGGTGTAGGTGGTGTGACTATCGAGTGTCCGGGGTGGGGGAGGCCACTTCGGGGGGGGGGGGGCAGAGAGGGCTGACGGAGAGGGGCTTGATGTGAGAGACGTGGAAAGTTGGCTGGGATGAGAATCAGTACCACCGGGATTTACGTCCCCTTTGGGGAGAGTGTTATCTTATTTTATATTATTGTGTTCCAGTCTGTACTTTTATTTTGACAGTGCTGTGCAGCTTCCGGCTGTCAAACTGGTTTGCAGGCTGCACGGCTGTCTCTTGTTTTGATCTTGTTCTCACTCATGTAACCACACGCGATTATCATCTAGGACTGCTCTACTTAAGCAGACCGGAGTAGTTCATTCCTTGCAGTAGTCTTGCTTCCCAGAAGGCATTTTCACATCTGCCACTTCAGACGCCCCTGTCCCCTTAAGCATTCTCCTGGAGTTCCCCGGTCGTAAGTGCAAGTGGGTGTGTTGTATATTTTTGGTTTTGTTTTGTCATTCTGTTAATAAATGTGCTAAATCTCACAGCAAGCGCTTGGTACCCTCAGTCAGCACTTAAAGGGCAAGGTTATGACAGAGCAGATACATTATAAACTTAAATTTTCAACCGTTATACCTACATAGAAAATAAAATCAAAATATAAAGTCATGTGAAAAAATTTGAACACCCCTTTAAATATTCAGTTCTTTACTAAGAAATGTTCACATATCTATTTCTAACCTTGTTTTTGTTTTTATTTGCATTTTTAAAAATTTATTTTAGCCATTTTAAGTGGGAATGAATGTGGGGGTGTCCTAAAAAAGATGGGGGATGTCCTAATTTATTCTTCATTATTTGTTTAGAATTACATTTTACAGAAAATTTGAAAAAAAAGTCTTTAATTCATTTTTAATTGTTTAGTTGTATTACATGACTCTCCCAGTGTTTTTAACATTGAAAATAAATATCCATATGTCCAAATATGTTAAAAAACACACAGGCTTATACAGGGTGTCCTAATTTTTTTCACGACTGTATATGTATATGCATAGTTTATATACATATACACACACATATACAGTGGTGTGAAAAAGTGTTTGCCCCTTCCCAATTTCTCATTTTTTGTGTGTTTGTCACACTTGAATGTTTCAGATCATCAAACAAATTTAAATATGAGACAAAGATAACACAAGTAAACGCAAAATGCGGTCTTTAAATGAAGGTGTTTATTGGTAAAGAAAAAAAAAATCCAAACCTACATGGCCCTGTGTGAAAAAGTGATTGTCCCCTAAACCTAATAACTGGTTGGGCCACTCTTAGCAGCAACAACTTCAATCAAGCGTTTGTGATAACTGGCAATGAGTCTTTTACATCGCTGTGGAGGAATTTTGGCCAATTCATCTTTGCAGAATTGTTGTAATTCAGCCAAATTGGGGGTTTTTGAGCATGAACCGCCTTTTTAAGATCATGCCACAGCATCTCAATCAGATTCAGGTCAGGACTTTGACTAGGCCACTTCAAAGTCTTCGTTTTGTTTTTCTTTAGCCATTCAGAGGTGGACTTGCTGGTGTCTTTTGGATCTTTGTCATGTTGCAAAACCCAAGTGTGCTTCAGCTTAAGGTCATGAACAGATGGGTGGACATTCTGCTTAAGGATTTTTTGGTAGACAGCAGAATTCATGGTTCCATTTACCACAGCAAGTCTTCCAGGTCCTGAAGCAGCAAAACAGCCCCAGACCATCACACTACCACCACCATATTTTAGTGTTGGTGTGATTTTCCTTTTCTGAAATGCTATGTTAATTTTACACCAGATGTAATAGGACACACGACTTCCAAAAAGTTCAGCTTTTGTCTCGTCAGTCCACAGAGTATTTTTCCAAAAGTCTTGGGGATCATCAAGACATTTTCTGGCAAAACTGAGACAAGCTTTTAAGTTCTTTTTGCTCAGCAGTGCTTTTCGTCTTGGAACTCTGTCATGCAGGCCATTTTTGCCCAGTCTCTTTCTTATGGTGGAGTCATGAACACTGACCTTAACTGAGGCAAGTGAGGCCTGCAGTTCTTTGGATGTTGTTGTGGAGTCTTTTGTGACCTCTTGGATGAGTTGTCACTGTGCTCTTGGGGTAATTTTGGTTGGCCGACCACTCCTGGAAAGATTCACCACTGTTCCATGTTTTCGCTATTTGTGGATAATGGCTCTCACTGTGGTTTGCTGGAGTCCCAAAGCTTTAGAAATTGCTTTATAACCTTTTTTTCCAGACTGATAGATCTCAATTACTTTGTTTCTCATTTGTTCCTGAAGTTCTTTGGATCGCAGTATGATGTCTAGCTTTTTAAGTGATTTCTTGATTGAGAACAAGTGTTGCAGTAAGCAGGCCTGGGTGTGGTGAAAGAAATTGAACTCAGCTTTCCAAAGATCTGATAAATCACAGTTAATTTATCTTTTAACGGTGGTGGTGGGGGGGGGGGGCAATCACTTTTTAACACAGGGCAATGTAGGATTGGATTTTTTCCCCCTTAATAATAAACACCTCCATTTAAAAACTGCATTTTATGTTTACTTGTGTTATCTTTGTCTAATATTGAAATATGTTTGATAACCTGAAACATTTAAATGTGACAAACATACAAAAAAATGAGAAATCAGGAAGGGAGCAAACACTTTTTCACACCACTATACATATCCATACGCACACACACGCACACACACACACACACACACACACACACACACACACACACACGCACACACACGCACACACACGCACACACACACACACACACACACACACACACACACAAATAAAGGTATTAGAGTCCTTACCCAAATAATTTATAACTGAAGTCCATCTTCTCAAGAAAGCAGACACTTTAAGTTGTAACTGTGCCATCATATACTCCATCATGTGGACATGGTTTACTTTCCACAACCAGTGATTGATCACAGGAGGTTCAGGCTCCAGTCAGTTAATAGTAATGAGTTTTATCACAATCATCAATAAAACATGCAGTACATAGCAATGATCTGTAGTAAACAGGTGACTGGGAAACACATCTAATAAAAACAATAAAGGGTCCATGGAGTCTCTTTCCAGGGTCCAAAATATATGCATATGATAACTGACCATGCCACAATTCCTCCAGCACTTGTCGCTGGGACTGGCTTTAGAAATAAAAGTTTTCAGTGGGTTCTGAAGAATCTGGTTTTGACCTTCCAGTCAAACTCCTTCCAGTGTTGACTTCCAATGCCCTTATGACATTGGGAACACATCCACCTTTGGAAAATTTTGAGACTTGAAAATTATGACAATATTTATGCAAAATAGATAATGAAGTTTCTTTCTCTCTTTCTTTCTTTCTTTTGTGCCACAGGAATTCACTTGTTAAGGGCAAAAGTGGGATAATTGTGACGTCTGTTAGACCATGGTTGTGATGGTTGAATGTTGCTACTTAAAAAATTGGACCACAAATGCCCGGGCCATTTTTTTTTGTCCCAGTCCAGCCATGGACTGGACTGTTTTTCTTTAATAGTTGCATTGTCAATCAACCACTGTGCACTATTTGAATTTGAGAGAAAGAAGCTGTTGTTGTTTTGGTATAAGCAAAATATTAGTTCCAAGCTGTCACTGTTTTTATGTATCACAATGTACCATGTTCACTAACTAGAAGCCAGCAAGAAGATGTATGAAAGATGATAATTCTAACAAAATAACGTGTGTGTGTGTGTGTGTGTGTGTGTGTGTGTGGTGGAACTCATTGGGTGCTCAGCACCCCTAAAGCTCTGATCCTAGAATTGCCCCTGGACTACAGGTGGGAAGAGTAGCCAGACGTTGTACTCACGTAAAAGTAGTATTACATTATAGTATATTATAAGTAAGTATATACTGTATAAGTATACTTACTTGAATAAATATTTTCATTGCTCTTCAGTGCTGATAGAGAAATTGCATTTCTTGTCTATTTTTGATTTTGTTATTCCGATATTGGTATGACATGACATTTAATCATTATTCTGAATTTGCATTTAACCATATGTACCATAATTCTCTGCATTGTTTGTGTACTCTTCTGTATAACTGATCTTGTGGCCAGCATATTCTTTCTGAGGTCAACACATGACCTTGTATCTCCTTAGTTAAAACCTGGTGCCGGTCAGTCTCCGAGACATGACCTTCTATATGTCAAAGAGTACTACTGTGTTCTTAAATTATCTGTACACTTGTGATGTCTTATGATTCTGCTGACAAAGCAGACGCCTCATGTGACTGTATCTGTCTTCAGTCATGTGGCTCAGATTCAGATATAGTGAACAGTGTATGTATAAGTTGAGTGTCTCAACAGAATGTTTATGCATTTTCCACTCGGTACTTCTGGGTGTGAAATTGTGTCACAGCGCAGGAATAAACCCTTTTTCTCTTCTGACTGCAAAGGTTGTTGCTTTAGATTATTCTTCTAAGTTAGAATTTCTCTAACAAGTGCTCATACACAGTTGGAGTTTTTTGTTTTTTTGTTTTTGTTTTTTTTTCTCATAGATTTGACATTTTGTTAAGACTTTATGATTTTTTTTTTGATTTTGTATACTTTATTGATCCCCAGAGGGGAAATTGAGGGCATCCACCTGGATGGATGAAGCAGCCACGGTACGGCACCATCCCTTAACCATTCACACACACATTCACACCTAGGGCCACTTTAGAGTCTCCAATTAACCTGACCTGCATGTTTTTGGCCTGTGGGAGGAAACCGGAGAAATCCCACAGTAAACCCACGCAGACACGGGGAGAACATGCAAACTCCACACAGATCACTGTTGGTCAGGGGGTGGGATCGAACCAGGGATCGCATGGCCAAGGGTGAGTTGCTGTGCTGGCGTATCGCTCCGCCCAGCTTGTAATTAAATTTGTATTTTATTTTTAAATTTGCAACTTTTTCGTGTTCTTTCACAATTTTTTTTCGTGTATTTGTGACTTTACTAAATTTACAGACAAAACTAGGTAAAACTCAGCAGTGTTTTAAAGCAAGGAAACAATGATAGGAAACATTAATGTTTCCCATTAGCGACAACTTAGCATCGCCATTAAAACATATGCCATCTCGCAATGATAAGATGGTCTCCCCTTCAGCTCCCCCCCAATAGATTCTATATAATATAGGAGTTTAATTTTTTTAACCAAATTACTGAAGTAAATAATTGTTTGTGTTATTCTAATTTATTGAGATGCACCTGTACATCCTTCCCTGACACCACCTTGCAGTTTTCAATTTCCTTCAGATTACTCCTTCTGCATAAGATGTGGTCCACCTCTGTGCACCTTCCTCCACTCTTGTATCTCACCCTATGCTTTTCTCTCTTCTTGAAATGTGTGTTCACTGGAGCCCTATTAATCTTTGTTTCACAAAACCACAACCATCTGTCAGTCCACGTTTCTCTCCTTAACACCATACCTACCCAAGACCTCTTAAATCTGTTCCAATCACTAGTCTCTTTCCCCTGGGAATACTCGCTATCATTTCATCCAACTTACTCCAGAATTAACCTTTGTCTTCTACCTGATGTCCAACTTGTGGGACATATGGACTAACAACATTCAACATCACACCTTCGATTTCTAGCTTCATACTCATGATCCTGTCTAACTCCCTCTTTACCTCCCTGACACTCTTCACATACTCTTCCTTCAAGATTACCCCTACTCCATTTCTCTTCCGATCTACACCATGGTAGAACAGTTTGAAGCTGGGTTCACACTATAGTGTTTGGATCGTTTTTTGAAGACTTTTTGAAAAATTTGAGAATTAGTCTAAACATCGGTGAAATTACAGTACATTCAAGACCAGTTTTTTTTTTTTTTTTTAAATCCAGCACACACCAACTTTTACGAACTTTTATAAACTTTTGCTAGCATTTGCCAGACTTGCATTCAGCATTGGTAAATTTTTGCCAACTTAGGCTAGTGTAAGTGTAGCTGTTGCCAACTTAGGTTAACTTAAGCAAATGAATACTCAGTGCAGGTCAGCTGACATTAGTGTCAGGTGACGCTCATATAAAGATCAGTGTTTGTGGAGGCTTCCTGCCATTGTGGATCTGCTTTTGGAGTGAACACATCTCCCTTGGGCATACGTTTCAGGATTTATTTTTGTTTTATATTCTTATATAATTACTTCTGTATGCCCTTTTTTCCCGCTCATTCATTCATTCATTCATTCATTCTTCTGGAAAAAAGAATACAATAATGCCTATCTATAGACTGCAACAGTAAGTCTGCAATTAAAATGTGAACGTGGATGGCATTAAAAAAACTATTCAGTATATCATCATATAAATAAAATGGCAGGTGATTATATTTTGACTGTGACAACTCTCCCCATTAAAATAACATAAAATTCCTTTAAATGTCATTTACTTTTTGACACCACATCAGTGCTGTTTGATTCCCCACAATGGAAGGTGAACCAATAAATCCTGGAGAATGATTACACATGGAACAGAAAATAAAGAACAGTAAATTTTGCAATGAGGAGATTTTTTTTTTTTCTTTTGGGCTGTCACATTTTTGGGGGATGACACACACACACACACACACGCGCACACACACACACACACACATATATATATACAGGTATATATATATATATATATATATATATATATATATATATATATATATATATATATATATATATATATATATATATATATATACAGTATATATATATATATTTTTTTTTTTTTTTTAATTTCTCCCTTCTCTCAGCTTTTGGCATTCCAGCACCATGGACAGTGACATTTCTCTTGTGTCCATGCATGTTTGAAGTGAGTTTCGGTCTAAGAACATCTGCTTCCACCAGCATTTTAGTCAACATTTGTCAACTGAAATTAACTTAGGCCAACTTAGGTGAACTCTGCATGACTTAGCCAAGCACTCAGAAACCTTTACAAACTGAGCACAACTTTCACCAACGTGTATTTCCAAATGTTGGCAAATTTTCAGCATGCTGAAAATTTTCAAAGAACACAACTTTCGCCAGTGTTTGTCAGCAAACACCAACTATCATTAACTTTTACCAACTTTTTCCAGCAGAGCCAAATGTTTGCCAAAATGTCAGTAAGAGTCAGTTCAAATGTTGTAGTGTGAATCCACCCTGAGTCCACCTCCAGTGCTTCTAGCCTTTTTCCTCTCCTATCTTGTTTCTTGTACACGCAGTATATCAACCTTCCTTCTCTCCATCATGCAAGCCAACTCTCTCCCTTTACCAGTCATAGTCCCTACATTTAAAGTCTCCACTCTCACCTCCACAATCCTGTCTTCCCTTTTCTCAGCCTACGAACATGGCTTCCCCCTCTCCTCCTCCCCGATCTTCAACCAACAGTAGCCAAATTTTCACTGGCACCCAGCTGGTTAACAGCACCGGTGATGGTCTGACCTTTACCAGTCTTATATGGATCCATTCACCCAGGCTTGGGGCCGGGACTAGGAGTACACTGGCTTGTGCTTCCTCTGTGGCTGGGTTTATTTGTGCAATAGATGCAAAGCCCTAATTTTAGAATAGAACAGAAGAGAATAGAGTAGCTTCATTGCAATTTTTTTCACATGTACAGAAAATTAGCTTTTGTGCACCAGTCATTGATTACATACATAAAAAGTCCTCATTCTTTATGCCGGGGGAGTGCCCTGCTAGAGCTAAATTACTGGATGAAGCCACAATTTCATGATTTTCCTCACAGCTAATCTGAGTGGCTGATGGAATGATAAATCCAACCTCTGTTCATCCATCTTGTTGAAAATGGACCTGGCATGTGCAGAGGCTGGAGCCCTGTGTCTGCACGGACAGGTTCACTTTAGCCTGGCAAGGTGGCCAAAACGTCATCTCCACTTTTGTTTACACCTTTATCTTCTTGGATGTTCCAAAAGAAGTAAACAGTCAGAAGCAGAAATTACACTGTGAGGCTTTAACTGATGGGCAGCTACATTTAGAGTGCCTCACTGGGCTAACTTTTAGCCCAAACCAGGAAGAACATAAGAGGTCATTTCCAGTTTGAGGAGACTGTCTCTTGTCAAACAGCTGTCCACCATGGAAACAAAGGTATAGTACAGGGGTCTGCAACCTTTGCCAACCGAAGAGCCATTTTTCCATCTCCCACTAACATAGAAGTGGCTGAGGGCTGCAACAGCAATTTGACCTTTAAAATAAAGATTATGCTGCTCATAAAGTTTTTATCTACATAGCCTTGAATATTGTGTGGCGTTAATGAATTTGTACTACAACAGTGGAAACTTTATTTATAACTTCATTCATGAAATAAAGGTATTACAAATATTAAAAATGGTTTGTGCTGAAAAATAATGTGAATATAGCATAATAATAATATAATAATGTAAATTTCTGACCATAATTTTTTGTAGTTTTCAGTTATCAGCACATTCATAAATTGTTTAAATCTGAAAAATATCCATCTCCTACTTTCAACAGTGATCACAGCTTTAGTTCCTGATATTTTAATAAATTAGAGACGAAAGTTTTATTTAGAAGAAGCTACTTCTCATCTTTTTTTTATGTTTCCTCATAATGCTCCTTATTCAAATGTATTAATATAATATAAATCTGTATCCTTCACCTGTTCTCAAGACTCTCAATTTGATAACTAGTGGATTGGTTGTCTGATAATTGGTTGTCCGATATTCTTCTTTATTTATTTTGTAATAAAACAAAAAAAAAATTCTTAACTTTCTAAATAATATAACTTTAAAAATCTTTTGGTCATCATCATTTAAGCCAATTAGAAATAATTACAGCAGAGTGAAAAAAAAGGTTTAAAAATACCTTCTTCTGTTGAGCTAAATGTTGGTTATCATAAAAAAAGGTGGCATTGATAGACAGTCTGCATTTATAATTCACTGTCCAAAACCCCACAGGAAACAAACTAGCAGTTATCCTACAGACAAAAAGCTAAAAAAACACCCATAAAATATAGGCTAACTCTCACCTCTACATCACTGTCACAGAATCTTCTCTTTTTGATTTTATCTTTACAAATCATGAAGGAAAACTGTTGACTGTAGGTCTTGTTTTAGGCAAGTATATCCGGTTGACATCCATCCATCCATCCATCTTCTACCGCTTTTCCGGAGGTCCGGGTCGCGGAGGCAGCAGTTCAAGCAGAGAAGCCCAGACTTCCCTCTCCCCAGCCACCTGCTCCAGCTCTTCAGAGGGGATACCAAGGCGTTCCCAGACTAGCTGGGAGACATAGTCTCTCCACCGAGTCCTGGGTCTGCCCCGGGGTCTCCTCCCAGTGGGACGTGCTGGTCCTGGGTGAAGGGCCAGACTAAGAACGATCCAACAGACTCTCATGATAAATTGTATATCAAGGATTCAGTGTACCCCGCCCGGTATGGGGTTACCGGGGCCCCACCCTGGAGCCAGGCCTGGGGGAGGGGCTCGAAGGCTAGCGTCTGGTGGCCAGGTTTCCACCCATGGGACCCGGCCGGGCTCAGCCCGAAGGAGTTACATGGGTCCGCCCTCCAGTAGGTTCACCACCTGCAGGAGGGATCATGGAAGTCCGGTGCTATGTGGATTAGGTGGCAGTCAAAGGCGGAGACCTTGGCGGACTGATCCGGTTGACAGTGTTTCATAATAACAGCACAACAGACACAACCATTCTTAAAATGGAATTGCTATAAAGGGCTTTTATTTTTACATAACTCAGGAAGTATTGAGCTGTGACGGTGAAAATAAATTCACACTAATTCAGACTTCGTCATGTCCAGTGAATCCAGCATTTATATCGGAGGTGACTAATTTTAAGGTTATTGTGCAGGAATTCATGGATTGTTTCTCATTTTTAAGGATAATTAAGGTGTTGACTTTATATAATCACATTTAAGACTTTTTATGTACCTGTAGACACTAATGAGGCGGCTGTTTTTCTCGTTTGTCTTCTTGTGGAGAAATTCTCTCCACAGCAACCATACATGAATGCAAATTCCACACAGAATTAAACTCTATTTTCCTCTGTGATTTTACTTGACTTTACTGCTGGAGCTGTTCATGTCTTACCGAGCGTAGGGAGGATAAGCAAGAAGCTGCTGCTCTCCGTGCTCTCTGCATGCGCTGCACAGAGAGGCTCAGAGGCTCTCTGTGCGTGTGAGCCACTGTCGGATGTGACGCAGGTTGACAACATAATAAATAATTTAATAAATATATATTTTACATTCATGAAATTATGTGTTTCCTCTGAGAAATGTATCCAATAAATAATGATTTGAAAAATTAAAAAAATTAAAATGAACTTCATTAATTTCCATGTGTTCTGAGATAACTGCAGGGAGCCGCAGCATGGGGGCTGAAGGGCCGCATGTGGCCCCAGGGCTGCAGGTTGTCAACCCCTAGTATACTAAAAAACATCATGTTTAAATCATAATTCTGACACTTTCAAGCAACTGACACTTATTGTAATTGATCATTTATAGTGGGGTGATTTTGCTAAAAATATAAGCAATCGTGCACTGTAAAAGTGAATTAGTTCACAGAACTCAAAACATGTGGAAACCGATTACCTAATAAATTTTGAATAAATGGAATGATATTTTTCAGTAATCTTAAATTTAAAAATACATTTTCAGCACATATGTTTTTGAGTAAACTTTACTTAAAATTAGGTAATTGGTTTCCACACAAGTTTTGAGTTCTGTGAACTACTTGGTTTTACAGTGTGGAATGGCTATTGTCTAATGAAACTGACATTAGGCAGGACAAACTTTATATGCTTATAGCTTTATTTTATAATTTTTGTTCCTGTTTTGATCAGTGGACAACTTTGACTGATACTGTATGCAGGAAGGAATGTGGGAGGACTTATTTCTCAGAGGCAGAAAATAGCCAAGTAGCTCACTGACAACTTCAACTGCTTAGAATTGAAGGTACTAAAATCCAAAGACTCACCGAGTGCCTTTGGTGTCAGCTCAGCAGAGCTTATTGAAAGGTATTGGGTGATGAGGAAATAGCATATCTTACCATACCAATATTTTCCACATAGCATGTTATTAAATGCATTTATATTTATTTATTTGTCCCGTACTGGTGATTCACTATAGAAGTTCAGTGCTCATGCAGCGATAGATCTTCAGCCAGGGCCATTTGAGAGCATATCCAGTGCGATGCCAACTCAGCCTTATGTCTCCAAACGGAATGATAGCCAACAGGACCCCAGATAATATACACTGCCAGCTTCCACTCTCTCTGTGTCTCAGTCTTCCTCTGGCTTTCGTTCATTTTCTGTCCCACTTTCATTATTTTTCAATCTTTCTAATTGTGATTCCATTCGTGTTGTCGTTGAAGGTGTGCATTGCAATTGCCAGGTGCCCTCTGCTAACCTTGTCTGAATGCTTTTCGTACAATTTCCCTACAAAGGAGCCAAAAATAGCACAATCTAACATTAAAAATTTGCATCTCCTGAATGATCTATATTTACACATTGCTGAAAAACTAAGGATATTTAGGTACACCAAAGTTCACCCCAGACATTCACAGAAATGCAAGTAAACAATAAAGCAATATCAATTTGAGCCTAAGCTCAGCTGAAATCAAGCCAAAGGCAGAGTAATCCACACATTAAACTTTAATAAAGGCTTTTAACGAAAGAGAAAAACCATAGGAAAACACCTAATGACAAAGAGTGTAGGAAAAGCTTTGCTTTGTGTGGTAACTTTCCTTCTAACAGCAATAAAATCTGGTCTAATGGTAAAATGCATCTACAGGCTAAATATACTGAACCTGACCACATAAGTGACTCTGTCTATGTCAGAAGACTGAAATGCACGACTCTTAATGACATTGTAAACTGGAGTGGGTGAGTCTGATAAAAGTGCAAGAGGAACTAATCGGCATGGATCAGGAACACTGATTACTTTACCATTGAACAAAAAAAGCACAAATGGGGAGAAACAGAATTTATGACTTAGTGCTTTTTTCTTATCGTGTAAATCAGTGTTTTTCAACAAGCAGTTGTGGAACTTTCAGTTTCCATGGGAAATTTTCTAATTTCACCTCTTGATTGGTCCAGAAAAAATTGAAAATAATTTATCGTTGCTGTGCATGGGTGGACAGTTTGGTTTTTTTGGATCACTTAAGAAGTGAAATTAGAAAATTTCCCACGGAAACCTAAACATTCCAGAGCCCCCTGGTAGAAAAACACTGTTCTAAATGTCAGATCATTAAAAGTAAATTATTTACAGTAAAATGTGATAAATTAAACATGTAACTCTGCTTTAATCCATACATAAAATGTGAAATGGAAGCATGTACCTTGGGGTCAGTGTTACAACAGTGCTGTGACCTGGCTTATGTCAGCCCATTATGCCCAGGTCTCAGCTGCAGTCAGACATTGCAGTTTGCCTTTGCCCCCCTGCTGTGTTAACACAGCTTGCCATACATGTTTAACCTTGTAGACTGCACACAGGGTTCCTACAATCCAGCTGGGGCCTACATAAATACAGTACATTACATCCCTGTTTAGTTACTTTTCATCATTAGCTGAAGCAAGCAGGTCTCATTAGTGCAAAGGAAAGTCTAAATTCACACTGTAACTGTCAGAGTTTTCTAAATAAAGTTCTATGCAGTGTTTTGCTAATGCAATAGCCTGACACTATCAGGTTACAGGACATTTTCTAGAAGTGAGGTCAAAAAAATCTATACATTCACATACACAACCTGTCAATTATCCCTGCTTCATCTTGAAAAATGACTCACTTTTTTCAGTGCAAATATGCAAACTATGTCTTTCCTTTTTTTTCTACTGTGAAACGGACTACTTCAGTGCGCTGTATTGCTTTGATGAGGTAACAAAACTGAAAACAAGGCGGGGGAGATGGTGAATGACACAACCACATGGAATTCAGCCAGAAGAGAATCACTTAACACTTATAATTCTGTGGAATGATCTGAACAAATATATGAAATTTCCTTTGTATTGCCACCAATTCTGGTTATATAGAATATATGGTCAACTTCATTTCAAAGACTGAGTCTTTGAGGAGCAGAGGTGGACAGAGCATCTCCAGATTGTCACAAAAATGTGTGGGGAAAAATATTGAAATATTTAAAAACAATGTTCTTCTAAGGAAGATTGGCAGTGAATTGTGTATTTCCTCAACTACCCTGCATAATATAATTAAATGACTTAAGGAATGTGGAGGAACTTCAGTGCATAAAGGACCAGGAGGCCATCCTACACTGAACGTCTGTGATCTCTGACCCCTCAGACAGCACTGCATCAAGGTCACTCATCAATAGACCATATAACATGTGGGCCATAGATTACTTTGACAAGTTTGTCAAGTAACATGGACTAAAATTCACAAATCCAACCTAAAAGTTGGCTGTGCAAAATGGAATCCTTTTGTTAAGGCTGCATCTTTTCCAGGGACGGCCATGCATTTTTCAAACAAGACAATGTAAAACTATATTCTCCGCACATCGTAAAAGGAGGACTGCAGAAGAAAAGGGTTCTGGGTACTGGACAAGCCTGCCTGCAGTGTCCACCATTTTTCATACCTTTTCAACTTATTTTGGTTTGGTTGTGCTTCTTAAATGTCCCTTTTTTTTTCTCAAAGGTCTCATATGACTCTTTGTGGGGTCATCTAATTTTTAACCTATCTTTGCATTTCTCATTGTTCTATCCTTCCCTCCCTTTGTTTAATCTTTGTTTGCACTCCCCTCTTTCTCACTGTCAATGCTAAGTATCGGTAATTACATTATCATGCACAACCCAATGAAATATAGTTTCTGTGACACTGGGTGTGTGTAGGAACGTGTGTGTGGAGTTGATGATGGAGAGGCTGTCTGCTTTTTTAATAAACACAACACTGCAACGCCCCACACGCTAACTGCCTTAGCATCGAACTTCACACACACGCAAGCACACGCACGCACACACAGACACACAGACACACACACACACACACACACACACACACACACACACACACACACACACACACACAGAAGTACAAAAGCATAAACACACATACACACACACAGGCATCTGCCAAGACTAGGCTCAAACTTGCAGGGAATTTATGTACAAATAATTACTTTTTAATAGCCAGTAATGCGATTTCCTGCCAAAGAAATATTCAAATGCATCTCAGGCAGTCCAGTATATTATCTGCCTGGAGCTATGGATGCGACTTAGGGGAGACGGCACGGGAAAGACAGATTATTGTTTGTGTGATAATAATTATTTTACCCTTGTCATCTGCAGAGGAAAATTGGAGATAATGCCTTAGTCTCTCTATCTCCTTCCTCCGCTTTCTTTTTACCCCCTCCTCAGACTTTCTCATCTTGTCACTTTTTGACTCATTTTTGTTTGGGTAACCTGAATGTTCATATTTGTTTTAGAATCATCAATGTACATCGTTAGAAGAACCATTTCTACGATCAGTCGTACAAGTTCTTAAACCATTTTAGTGCACATTCTGTGCCTAGCATAAGTCTGACCCACTGCCACCTCATCCATCAATTTTCCCAACTCGGGGGAGTGGAGCCTATCCCAGTTAATGTATACCCTCCATAGGTCACCACTCCACCAGTCACTCCACTCATAAGGCTAATGCCCAATGTTTTATGTGCAGGAGGAATATAAAGCACCACACATTAACCCCAAGTCTACCAAATCCACATTTGGGAAACAGTGCTTAAAATGAGCTCAGCTGTAAATTTAATTGGAGGTAATACAGTATACGGATAGCATATCTATATATTACTACAAATAGCATATCAAAGAAAAAAGGAGAAAAAATATACAGCAAACACACACATGTAAATGTTTGTTGAAACAGTTCACTTTATATGATGAATATCAGAAGTGGGTAAAGTACCCAGAAATGGTACTCAAGCAGAACACACTCAAGTATGAGTGCCCACCCCCCCCATCTAAAAAAAAAAAAATCTAGAGTAAGAAAGTATCTCCTAAAATGGTTACTTGAGTAGTGAGTAACTGTAATGGCAGCTCAGCACAGCAATGGTCAGCACTGTTAACTCACAGCAACAAGGTCTTAGGTTTGAACCCAAGAGCTGGCCAACTGGGACCTTTCTGTGTGGCGTTAGCATCTTCTCCCTGTGTGGGTTGTCACCTGATATCCCAGTTTCCTCCCCCTATCCAAAGACATGCACGTTAGGTTGCTTGGCATTAACTGGGGATTCTAAATTGCCCCTAGGTATAAAGAAGCGTCAACTTTATTGTCATTCAATCCATACAGCCAATCATGTACAGTAGAACAAAGTTACATTTCTCCTGTCTACAATGTTAATTGCTTCTAGAATCGGGAGTCGCTGCCATACAAGGCAAAGCCACAAACAGCTTTTCCTTCCCCCATTTTATTTTTGCTGAGCATCAAGCTAGAAGGCAGGAAGTACCATTTTTATATGGTCTCTGGTATGACCCAGCCAAGACTTGAGCCCACAACCTCCAGGTGGTGGGGCGGATGCTCTATCAACTAGGCCACCACTCCGATATGAGAGTGAGTGATTGTCCATCTCTGGTGGTACTGTAATGGACTGGTGAGCTGTCCTGGATGTAGCCTGTCCTGAACTGACCTGTCCTGGATGTAACCCAAAGAAGCTGGGATCCCCCCCCGAAAGCAATTATTTCAAATATGATTAGAAAAACTTCGCTACCATTCATTTCAAATCAGTGAAATCCAAAGCACAGCCACAAGTACTTGAACAAAAAAAAAGTTTTTTCCTCAAAAATGTACTCATGTAAAAGTAAAAGATGTCCTGCAATAAAACTAATGAAAGTACAATTTTGTGAAAAAAATTACTTGAGCACATGTACTTGAATAAATCTAAGTAGTTTCTCCTTACTTGACAAATATAGGAAAATTGAAGTTTAACTTTTTAAATTGAATTATTAAGAAAAACCTTTTCACAATCTGTTTTTTGAGACACACTAGTATTTAGTTTTTTAGATAAGAGGGAAGTTGTGACATTATGTTGCTTTAGTGTGTGAAAATAACTGCTGTAATAATAATAAAAAAAAACAACCTGGGGTCAGCTTTCTACAAATCCAGAATATCTAGAACAATTTGAATACATGTCATCCCCAAATTACATCCAGAATTTTTCCACTATTACAGATGTGGAATTTAACAATTTTTGTTCTATGATCACCTACACCTATGGGTACAGTAGTCTTGTTTTGTTTTTTGTTTTTCTTAGCAAAGACTGTAATTTGGAAAATTCAATTGGTAAACAGTCCTCAGTGAGCTACGATCTCAAAAAGCAAGCAGAGGTTCTGGATGTCGTTGTTGTCAGTGTTGCATTTGCACTGCAGGACTTCAGTCACAATTAAGGAAGTTTTCAGAAGCATTCAGTTTTAAATATGCCCCCCATCCCATCAAATTTACATGTTGTTGGTAATATTTAGGCAAATGTTGTTTTTTTTTAAAACTAATTGATAACAGTCCAAAAAAATGGATAACTGTAAGATAAAATCATTAGAGGGCTGTTATATTCAAGCTGTCAAAGTGATTATTTTTTATGTAATGGAGCCAGCCTCTGGTAGCCCTCTGCAACAATATGATATTCTGTTCATGTCACTCTGGTCTCCAGAGTGAATCTGATTCCTCACAGAACTTTAATTAGCAGATTTGTAATAATTCAGAATGCTGCTCATTTTGAACAGACTCCTTTTGAGCTTTTCTCTCTGTTCTTGCTGTGCTGTAGATTTCTTATCTCTCCCGCCAAATACAAGTTTGCCATGACAACAGTGACATTTTTTAAACCAAGCGGTGGAGCAGGGTTATGCTGGCAATTGTAAAGACATCCTTCAACAAAACAGAAACTCAAGTGTTTCCAAGGTTTAGTTGGGCATTTGAAGAACTTTCTGCAAATCGTTTTTCCAAGGCTACCAAATCTCTCTTATGTTAGTCTCCTCTGCTAGGTGCTCTGCACTTTAGTAGTCAGACTTTGATGTTGCTGTTTGTTTAGCTATAATTTAGATCATCAGTAAAATAAGACATACCAAGAGCAATGTAAGTCATTCATTTCTACTAATGCTGTGTATAAGAACGTTTTTAAATTATGCTTGGGCAAAAAAAAAAAAAATAGACTTTTTAGATTACAAAAGTACCTTAGAAAAATCAGTAGAAGATTTCAATTACATTGTACATGTATTCAGACAGCAGGGTTCACAGTGTCACAGGCTAAGTGATGGTGAACGTGATGCCTATGGCTGTTTCTCCACCACTAGTTGACATCAGTGTTGGGCAAGTTACTAATCATAGTAACTAATTACAGTTATCCATATTAATAAAATGAGTAATGAGTAACGCATCTGATCAAATTTCTGTAACTGTAGCGCATTACTGAATTTTTAAACAGTAATTTTGTAACACAGCATGTTACTGCAAATGTAGTGGCGTTACAGTAACGCGTTACTTTGTAATGTGTTACTCCCAACACTGGTTGACACATTCAAAAGCTGGATTCATGCTGCACCTCTGCTGTGCGCGTACGCGTAACTGGAAACCTCGTGTGAAGAAATTTACGTCATCGTCTCCACTCTGCTAGTGTCTGCAGTGCTCGACCACGGACAACCGCATGCAGCCAAAATTTTGTGACCACGCCGCTTGCCCACAACCTCAATGCGTTGAAAAGCGCATGCGCAAGACTGAACGTCCCATTCGTGAGGTGGCGATATTGGCACAGCATACCAAGACAAAGTAGACAAAGAAAACAACGAGGAAGAGGAAGATGAGAATAAACATACATGAATCATACATAAATACTTCAGCAGCAGCAGCAGCATCTCTGTGGAAAAGGAGTGAAAACCGGGAAGTCAAGCAGCAGAAAGCAAGCAGCGTTTCTTCGTCGGTGAAAATCCTGGCATGCCAGCGCATTGGCGCTATCTATCAGGCAGGAGTGAAACTACAAATAATGGTTGTGCGCATGCGTCAACCGCTTGCCCTGGGTAGATGAAAAAAGGAACAGCGCCGCGTGCGTGCCGGGCTCATCCAAAGCACACGTGGGCCAAAGCGGACTAGAGGGAAAATATAGCATGAATAAGGCTTCATGAAGCTCCTAACACTTTGTGGAAGTGCAATAGGGTTTTTGCAGGGTGGGATCGGTGTGTGTGTGTGGGGGGGGGGGGGGGGCATGTGCTTATGCACAAAGACTGCCTAATGACCTATAGACAAATGACCCTGCTCAAAATGAACCTCAGGGAGTGTAGCCAATCACTGCACTAGTGTGTGCGTATGGGCTTGTCTGTGTTTTTGTGCAATATTGAGCAACAGTGAATCTGACACATTCTGTATAATCTGTAGAGCAAATCAAAGTGCACTGTCACATAGATCCAGCAGTTTGCAAAAGAAAAAAATACTTTAAAAATACCAAGAAAGACTGTGTGTGAGTGTGATCCATTCTGTGTGTGTGTGTGTGTGTGTGTGTGTGTGTGTGTGTGTGTGTGTGTGTGTGTGTGTGTGTTGGTGGGGGGGGGGTCCATCCAGTGCTAGATATGAGAGTGTGTGACAGGGTGGTAATGGGACTTGCTGTGGGCCATGATGCCACCTATTTGGAAATATCTGCTGCAGCAGATCTCTCTCTCTCTCTCTCTCGCTCTCTCTCTCTCTTGCTCTCGCTCGCTCTCACACGAATAAGTGTGAGCACACTCATATTGATGAGATCATAAACAGTAATGGCAGTCTAGCACATCAGCTCGATCCATTTTATGGTGACAAATCAACACACACATTAAGTGCAGACAGTACACTTTACAACTGGTTTGTCTCTGTGATCTCACTTGTTCACCAAACATGATCGCTCACCTGTCTGTCTTGTCAGAGGAGCTGGATCATGGATGATGCTCCACCCCTTGTTTTTTTTTTTTTTGTCGTCATGCAGTTTTGATTATTGTTATTTATATTGTTCTTGGCTCAGGTTTTGTTATTATTTATGTCTAGTTTTGTCACTTTTGTCTTTAAACTACTTTTGCAGTGTCTTTGTTATTCCTTTGTGTCAGTTTATATTCTCCTACCCTTAGTTAAGTTGGAAGTATTTATTGTGATCATTTGGTCTACTTAAGTTTCATTGGTTCTTACAGTCAGGGTGAAGGTATTATTACCTCCGCCAGGCCGAAAAGGCCAGGAGAAGGTTATGTTTTTGCCGGGGTTTGTCTGTGTGTTTGTCTGTTTGTCTGTCTGTTTGTCTGTTGGTTAGCAAGATAACTCAAAAAGTCTTGCACGGATTTCCATGAAACTTTCAGGCGTTGTTGGAAATGGTACAAGGAAGAACTGATTAAATTTTGGGGATGATCCGGTTCACCGTCTGGACACAGCAATTTTTTAAAGCATTTTTCAACACTGTGACATAGGGCCATTTTCAACATGTGCGCAGGCGCAATGGAGGGCGCTGGTCATCGTGTCTGCAACACAAACTCTGCGTTCTTCAACGTTTTAGGCACAAAAGCACGCGGAAAACACTGGTGGCCTGGGCCCGCCAGCGTGCCTGTGTTTGCGTGCAACTGCAAAACCTCACACGGGCAGCTGTCCACCGACGGATTCTTTGGCAGAAATTCCCCGGCCAGCCATAGGAGCTGCGCATTTGGCAGAAATTACCCGGCCAGCCATACGCGCTGCGCAATAACGAGCTCTCTGCCGGCGAAGCTTCTAAATTCTCGTTTGCCGCGGAGCGCAACCCCCCCCAAAAATAATATAATATAAAACCCACGGCAACCTGTCTACTCAATTTGCATCCGTCAGTGGAGGAGATGGACACAACAGCAACACTTCAGTTTATTACCTCCGCCAAGGAGGCAATGCTTTTACTACTGAACCACTAATCCTATCACTATCAGATTGATTTTCATTGATTAATTGTGTGTTTATTGCACTGTCCCTGTCAAATAAACAAATAATCATTGTGAATCCAATTGCTAGTCATATGTTTACATGCTCAAGGAATCTGAAAACATACACACAAACATTGTATGGGGGGAATTGTGGCGCTTGGCGGAGGTCTGCGCTCTCCGAGTGCTTTTCTAGTTATTATTTTAGTTTTATTCTGAAAGTAATTTTATCCTGTTCTGTTTGATATAACTTGACTTCCTGTTTTATTTTATCCTGTTTAGCACTTCCTGTTAATCCCATGTTATGATTTACTACTTTACCTTTTGTGTTATGGTAACTCAGTTTGTTAACTCAAAGATTCAAAGACTTTTATTTGTCAATACTTCTATATGTACAGGACATACACGAGAATTGAGATGCCGTTTCTCTCTCTCTTAGTGGTGTGCACAATATATAAGAAAAGAAGGAATTACGATTAAAAACAACAACAACAGCACTCTATGTGCAGTAATGGTACCCATAGTACAAATAAACATAAAAGATAACACCCAGCAATCCTATATACAGAAAAAGTGGAGCCGCAGTATCCATAATTGCAAGTCCAGTGTGGTCGTGGGGGTGAAGACAGTGACAGATTGGACTGCAAATGATCAATATTTCAATAACAGACAGACAGCAGCAGGTATGGCATTTGTGCAAATGGTTGCAGTAAGGTGCACAGACATACAGCAGCAGATGCAACTACTGTTGGTGTGCCAAGTCTTTCTGTGCAAACAGCTGAGGTAGTTATTGTGTGGGTGAGTATGTTACGATCCAGGGGTGGGGGGTGGGGGAGTGGGCAGAGTTCAGGGTCCTGATGGAAATGGTGATCAAAGCTGTTTAGCAGTCTTGTGGAGTGGGCCCGGAGGCTCCAGTACTTTTTCCCCGAGGGCAGAAGGCTGAAGAGGGAGTGTGAGGGGTGGGAGGTGTCGCCTGCAATGTTGATGGCTCTGCGGGTGATGTAGTTGAGACAGATGTCCGAGAGGGAGGGAAGAGGGGCGCCGATGAGCTTGCAGGCTGCTTTCACTGTGCGCTGCAGTGTCTTTCGGCAGGAGGTGGTGCAGCTTCCATACCACACTGTGATGCAGCTGGTGAGGATGCTCTCAATGGTGCCCCGTTAGAATGAGCACATGATGGGGGTGGGGCTCATGCTCTCCTTAGTTTGCGGAGGAAATAGAGGCAAATTTGAGCCTTCTTGGCCAGTGATGTGGTGTTGTTGGACCATGAGAGGTCCTCAGAGATGTAATTCTGCACCTGTATTTATCAGTTGCCTTCAATGTCTAGTGATCATTTTAGTTTAAGTTTAGTCATGTCTGTCAGCACCTCATGGGATCATTGTCATTCCTGTTGTAGATCATGTCTATCATGGATTATAGTTGTCTTAATATATTCTACATCCTGGGTCTTGATCGTGGTTTGTAGTTATTTCTGTCCTTTGGTCTTAGTTTATTTTGAGTTTATTCTAGTGTCTCCTGGCCACCGTGCCATATTTGTTTTCCATCAGTGTAAGTGTTCAGTTAGTGTGTTTTTCTCTGGCACCAGCCACGGTCTTTGTGTTAATAAATCTGCTTAAATGGATTATTGCCTTGTGTGGGTTCTACCTGCCTCACAAAACGTGACATTTCCATTGTCTTTGTGATGGTCATCACCATACTGTCACTGTCAAATTAGTCTAGTAGTCACTGGATGCTTTTTTCTGACATCAAACTAATGATAAGCATTACAACAAATATTTGAATAAATTTCATAACTGCTAAAACAGCCAGAAATAGAGTTGTTTCTAATTTTCTGAAAAATGTCTGTTTTGGAGATGAGGTTTATGCCTAACAGCAACTATATATAATATTCTCATAAAGCCCTGAATTTGTTAAATTATAAACAGTGTATACTAAAATGAGAGCAAGTGCTTTGTATTGCTATATATGTAATAATATAAACTACAATTATGCAACTACAATGCATAGTATGCAAAAATTTGATGACCCAACATATTATTTAATGAGATGCAAACACACTCTCTTTAGGATGTGAAAAAAACAATATTATCTCCAAACATTATTGCTTTTTTAAAGGACAATGCAAGTTGATGAACATTGATCTCAATCAGTGTAAACTTGCCAGATTGTAGTCAGTGGCTAATTTCCATCTGCTGTCTGTTTTATTTTATAAATAAAAAAAAAAAAATGCAGCTGTCATGTTCTATGACCCTAAGATTGTCTGTATCTACAGTGGAAAAACAGTGTGGATGCCTGAGGTGAGGGAAGACACCAAGTTGAAGGAATTCTACAGAACATCTTTAGCTTGTGAGACTCCAGAAGCAGCAGAGGAGTATTGCAAGCCAAGTGACAGATGGCTTCAGTGGGTGCCACTGCAAAAGCTCAGGGGTGGGAGAAGTTCAGAGTGATTATTGAGCAAGACTTTCTGTCAACGTCAAAAGGATTCTGATACATGATTTGGAAAATCAGGAGGAGAAAGCAGTTTCTTACCTGCACTGTTTAGGGTAGAGCAGACCAAGAGCTGCTGTCCTCAAATGGAGTTAGACTGGAAGGAATACTCAGGGGTCACCAACTAAAAGTGCAAGAAGTCCGATAAGTCAGTCCACCTCCCAGGCTGAGGTCTGAATTAGGGCTAGGGATCTTTAGGCACCTCACAATACAATTATGATTCAGGATCTCCGATTTGATTCTGAAACAATTCTCAATGCATTTTTTTGTCTTTATAGGATTTTTTGTTCCCTCTCACTGTGTGACAGCTTGATACTTTTAAAGCCAGGTGTTTGCAATGACCCATGAATTTACTTCCAACTCTGTCATGATTGGCCCCTCCGGGGCAAAGAGACAGGCCCACACGCTGAACTGCAGTAGTGATTTTTATTAACAAAAACGAACATAAGAACCAAACTGTGCAGGGAACACAAAATACAAACTAAAGGTAACTAATAGAAAAGCACTCCAGAGCCGGAATGGCTCTGCGAGTGCTGAGGGGAAAGGTAACTTACAGAGAAGGACTCTCCAGAGCCGAAATCACACTGCGAGAGGGAATTTGGGTTGAATAAGTCCTTAGGACATCAGGAATCAGTCAATACTGCCGCAGTGAGAGGATGAGCTGGCAGTATATAAATAGGTGAAAAAAAATGAGCAGCAGGTGCAGGCAGCTGAGCGATCCACCCCTTAAAGGAGGGGTGGATCCAGACACCCCAAGGTAACACCAAAAAGGACCCCCCCCCAAAAAAAACCCAAAAAGAAACGGCACAGCAATGAACCACCCTGGGTGGGAGGTGGGGGAAATAGGTAGGAGGGAACAAAAATATGGAGACCGCTCAGGACCCGCACCCACACAACATCAGGCCCCTGGGCCCCCTAGGCCAAAGAACTAGGTAGTTCCGGTGGCCGGCCAAAGTCCCAGGCCAGACAGATGGCAAGGTGGTATGAGTCAGGTGGCCTGCCAGAGAATACGAGCCACCTTACCCAATGGCTCAGTCTATCGGATGGACGGCCAGAGTTCTTGAGCCACCAAAACTGCAGGGGTGATCCAGGAGGTGGCTCCCCCATGGGGAGGCCCAATGCAGGGAAGAAGGACCAAAGGGGGGAAAACCACGACAGTGTCTGGTGGTTCAGGTTCAGGTTCAGATTCAGGTTACTTTATTTGTACCCGTAGGTAGATTTGTTTTGCAGTCTGGTGACATCCATATTTACAAGCCACAAATTACATTCAACATAGACACAAACACAGGCACACATGAAGCTGAGTATAAACATGATAAAAATACTCAAGTCTCCATCAATCAGGGTATAAAAAGACAAAGAGATGGGAGAAAAACCAGAGGTAAGAGAGAAGGGTCATATTAAAAGTTAAAAACTAGTCAAAGAGGTTAAAAACTCAAAGGTCTAAAACCCAATAAAATATTTAGAACCCAAGTAACATCCTACAAATATAAGTAAATATAAAATGGAGTTAATAAATAGGTACCTAAATTATGTGCAATATATTGTTACAGCTTGTTCAACTCTTTGACAGCAGCAGGAACAAAGCTGTTTTTGTAGCGCTGGGTTCTACTTTTTGGGACAGCAAACCTCCGTCTTGAGGGAAGAAGCTGAAAGTTGCAGTGCAAAGGGTGGGAATCATCATTTAAAATGGAGGTAGCCATCCTCTGTACTTGTCTGGTGTACAGGGATGTCAGGCTCTGCAGTGGCTCACCAAGCAAACGACTGGACCATCTAACTACCTGATCCAAGGATTTCCTCTGTTTCAGTTTTATCTGACCAAACCATGACACTAAAGAAAAGGATAAAACAGATTCAATAAAAGCTCGATAAAACATTGTCATTATGGTTCAGTAAATTTGGAAGCGTGCAAGTTTTCTCAAGCAATGCAAATGTTGCTGACCCTTTTTGCACACCCTTTCACAGTTCTCTTCAAAGTTTAAATTACTATCAATAATCGTCCCAAGATATTTGTAGGATTGTACACATTCGGTGGTCTGGCCTTTTAGTAGGGTGACTTTGTGCCTGGGAGTTTTCCTCCTAAAGTCAATAATCATGTCTTTAGTTTTTGTCGTATTCAGCTGCAGGTAGGAATCCTCACACCAGTGAACAAAATCATCAACTACTGGGCTGTGGCCACTTTCACCATCCTGGAGGAGACTGACAATAACTGAGTCATCAGCATACTTTATAATGTGTCTGTTGTCATGTCTGCTCCGACACATGTTTGTGTACAGGATGAAGAGTAGTGGTGACAACACACACCCCTGAGGAGAGCCAGTAGAAGAGCACTTTAGGTCAGACAATGTACCATTGACCCTTACTCTCTGCGTCCTGTTGGTTAAGAAATCCAGAATCCAACCCACCAGATTATTGCTCAAATCAAATTGTTGCAGGAGCCTTTCAACTAAGATATGTGGTTGGATTGTATTAAAGGCGGAGGAAAAGTCCACAAATAAAAGTCTGGTGTGTGTCCCATTAAAATCCAGATGTTTAAAAAGCATGTTAAACACAGTGACAGTGGCATCCTCCACTCCTCTGTGAGGCCTATAGGCAAACTGCAGAGGATCCAATGCATGCTCAGTCTGCTTTAGGACCTCACATCTGACCAGTTTTTCAAAAAATTTCATTAAAATTGAAGTCAAAGCAACTGGTCTAAAGTCATTTACCGTTTTAGGACAGCTGGATTTTGGAATGGGAACAACCACGGCTTCTTTCCAGATCTTAGGCACATGTTGTGTCTGTAAGGACTTATTGAAAATGTAATGAAATATAGGACTCAGTTCATGTGCACAGGACTTGGTGGTTGGTGGTTGAGGAGAACTCACGATGGCAACGGAGGGGGAACAATGCGCGCTGTGGCTCAAGGTTGGAGCATGGCAGCACCCGTGGTGGCTCCGGGCTGGAGCATAGCAGTACCCGCGGTGGCTCCGGGCTGGAGTATAGCAGCACCTGCAGTGGGCCCAGACTGGGCCAATGCTGTACTCACAGTGGGCCCGGACTGGGCTGATGCTGCACCCATGGTGGGCCCAGACTGGGCCAGTGCTGCACCCACGGTGGACCCCTGGCTGGGGTGTAGTGCCCATGGCGGGCCCATACTGGAGTGCAGCACCCTTGTTGGATTTATGCTGGGGTGCAGCACCCACGAGGGTCCCCGAACGGGACACAGCACCCACAGAGACTCGGACCGAGGAACCCAGACGACAGCCTTGGGGAGAGTGGAAGCTGGATCCACGGAGGTCCCGGGCTGGGACAGAGCACCTGCAATGACCTCCACTGCAGGGGAAACTGGACCCATGGTGACCTCGGGTGACGAGCTTGGACCCACGGAGACATCTGGCAGTGCTTGATCCTCCTCGGTAACCCTGGGAGAAAGCTCAGATTACACAGACAAAGAGACAGGGTCAGGGTCACCGGCAGTGGCGGAGCACGGTGAAGTGAGCTCAGGCACAGCTGACGGCTGCACCCGACTCTCCTCACCAACAGCCAGGCAAGATTTCTCCAGAACAGATAAGAGAAAAACAAGGGACAGCACTTGCCTGAGCTTGAGGTCCACCATCGTTCAGGACTCTGTTGATCCAGACGACAATGACGTCTCGGCCCTGGTCCTTAGTAAGCCCGGCTCCAACTCTGCTGCAGGGGCGTCCGCAACAGGCATGATGGTGATTGCAGTCTCGGCTCCCCAGGCGAAGTAGCCCATGCTGGTGGTTCATCCAGCGTGGCAGCTGGGGGTCGGCTCACCGCTGGAACTAGAAGTGGGTCCTCCAGAGCCACAGGCTCCTACCATGTCCAGCGGCTCAATCCCGGGGTCGGCGGACGCTCAGGGGCCAAAGGAGAAAACATTGAGAGGGCTGGTCAACAACTAATAACTGTAGCTGGTGGGGATCGCTCAGGGGACTGCATTTCCTGATCCTCCCTACCTAGAATCAGGCAAGGCATATCATCATAAATTGAAATAGAATGAAATGAAACTTTCCTGTTTTCCCGGTGTTCAATGTTCTCTGCTGCAGCAAGTGTACTGTCATCTCTCTCCATGGCTACAGTGGAGATGGGCCCCTCGGAGGATCATGGAGGAGCCGCCCCTGTTGTCATGGAGACGGATGTAGCCGGGGAACAAATGTAGGCCCTCTTGGCAGCAGGAGAGAGGACACCGAAGTGGAGTGAGAGCAGTAGCTAAAGGCCCGGAAAAAGCTGAAGATTCAGCCAGAGAGAAGAGGGGGGAGGGCTGAACTTTTGAGGGGGGCTTCTGCTTCAGCGTCGAGAAAATGGCTGCCGGAGAAGCGGGAGGATTCCTCTGGTGGTCCGGAGCAAGACAACGGTGTTGCTGTGGAGCAGATGGCACAGGCGAGGAAGAGGTTGATAGAAAAGGTGGAAGTGGAGGAAGGGAGAGTCTCAGCACCAGGGGGTGGAAATGCACACTGGGTTGGACCTCCAGCAAATTGGCAACTCCACCCCAACACAGCATCTCGTCCTTATGGGATGAGCAGTTCCGAGTACCAATCACCATGTCCTCAATCATTGAGACAAACTCCAGCTCATCCCAGCTCCACTTCCTCCTCCTCTGCTCTGACTCGCCTGGTGGAAACATGACAGGTCCAACAAGCAGGTGTGTGAAAAAACAAAAAAAGGGCAAAAAATGCAGTAACTGCAGCAACTGGGTCTTATTACTGGCGGCAGTATCTCTGTCATGATTGGCCCCTCCAGGGCAGAGAGACAGACCCACGCGCTGAACTGCATTAGTGATTTTTATTAACAAAAACAAACATAAGAACCAAACTGTGCAGGGAACACAAAATACAAACTAAAGGTAACTAACAGAAAAGCACTCCAGAGCCGAAATTGCTCTGCAAGTGCTGAGGGGAAAGGTAACTTTCAGAGAAAGACTCTCCAGAGCCGAAATCGCACTGCTAGAGAGAATTGGGTTGAATAAGTCCTTAGGACATCAGGAATCAGTCAATACTGCCGCAGTGAGAGGATGAGCTGGCAGTATATAAATAGGTGAAAAAAATGAGCAGCAGGTGCAGGCAGCTGAGCAAACAGGTGACCTAATTATTCAACTACTCACAGCTGAGATGGCAGGGGAAACAGAATGAGTAGCAGGTGGGAGAGTCTGGGAAGGAAGGAGGGCGCTCAGTCACCAAACCCCAAAATAACACAGAAACAGACAAAATAATCATGACATAGAATACTCAGCCATAAATTGAGAGTCTGAACTCAGTGAAAACATTGAGCTCAGACTCATGACAGAGCCCCCCCTTTAAGGGGTGGATCCAGACACCCCAAGGTAACACCAAAAAAGACACCCCAAAAAAGAAACGGCACAGCAATGAACCACCCCGGGTGGGAGGAGGGGGAAATAGGTAGGAGGGAACAAAAATGTGGAGCCCGCTCAGGACCTGTACCCACGCAACACTAGGCCCCTGGGCCCCCTAGGCCAATGAACTAGGCAGTTCCGGTGGCTGGCCGAAGTCCCAGGCCAGACAGATGGCAAGGTGGTATGAGTCAGGTGGCCTGCCAGAGAATACGGGCCACCTAACCCAATGGCTCAGTTTATCAGCCAGCCGGCCAGAGTTCTTGAGCCACCAAAACTGCAGGGGTAACCCAGGAGGTGGCTCCCCCATGGGGAGGCCCAATGAATGGAAGAAGGACCAAAGGGGGGAAACCATGATGGTGTCTGGTGTTTGAGGAGAACTCACGATGGCAACGGAGGGGGAACAATGACGGTGCCTGGCAGTGAAAGGGGAATCATGACGGTGTCAAGCAGAGGAAGGGAGGCCTCGACTCCCTCAGGCTGGCCGGCAACACCCCCCATGGTTCTGGACTGAGACACGGTAGCACCCGTGGTGGCTCCAGGCTGGAACATTGCAGCACCCGCGGTGGCCCCGGGCTGGAGCATGACAGCACCCTTGGTGGCTCCGGGCTGGAGCATGGCAGTGCTCACAGTGGCTCCAGGCCGGAGCATAGCAGCACCCACAGTGGTTCTGGGCTGGTGCATGGCAGCACCCGCGGTGGCTCGGGGCTGGCGCATGGCAGCATCCGCGGTGGCTCCGGGCTGGAGCATGGCAGCACCCGTGGTGGCTCCAGGCTGGAGCATTGCAGCACCCGTGGTGGCTCCGGGCTGGCGCATAGCAGCACCCGCAGTGGGCCCGGACTGTGCCAATGCTGCACCCACGGTGGGCCCGGACTGGGCTGATGCTGCACCCATGGTGAGCCCAGGCTGGGCCAGTTCTGCACCCACGGTGGACCCCTGGCTGGGGTGTAGTGCCCATGGTGGGCCCATACTGGAGTGCAGCACCTGTGTTGGATTTATGCTGGGGTGCAGCATCCACGAGGGTCCCCGACCGAGACACGGCACCCAAAGAGACTCGGACCGAGGAGGAGGAACCCAGACGACGGCCTCGGGGAGAGGGGAAGCTGCACCCACGGAGGTCCTGGGCTTGTAATAATAATCATGACATAGGAAACTCAGCCATAAATTGAGAGTCTGAGCTCAGTGAAAACATTGAGCTCAGACTCATGACAAACATCTTTTAATAAAAGAAGTGGAAGAGAAATGTAACAAGTCACATGGACAAATTTATCTGAAAATGAGTTTTTTAGAATTGTCATCTTTTTATGGATGTTCTTTTAGAAGACCACAGCTGTCTCCAGATGGCCAATATCAGTTGGTTTTACACATTATGAAGCAGATGTTTTAGCTACTTTTAGTTCTGTATTATTTTTTTAAACAAAAAAATCAAACGAATTCTTTGCTCAGTTTCAAATAAAACATAATAATTTAATCATAATAATACAGGTGAACACTAAATGTGTTTTGACTCCAAATAAATAGCTCTAAAATTCAAAAACCTACAACGTAAATCCTAAAACTGGAAAGTTTTACAGGAGAATACAAACTAAATTTCATACATTTAAAAAGATTCATATCTAAAAAAACAAAATCTCACAAAAGTCTGCCTCTATAGTATATTTTTAGTGTTAAAAAATATGTTTCAAACTATGAGCCTAAAAAAGGGGCAGAAAATATAATTAATTCCACAGTACAGAATTTCTTTGGAGTTTTTTTTTTTATGTCAACAATGTTTTTATCTTTTTAACTTCGTCTGGGTCTATTTGGGTAACACTGTCACAGGGAGAGAGCAGGTGGATGTGTGCAACTTTTCATGTTTAGTAACACAGAGCAAATTATTGTTTTTATATGATATCAGAGGGTTGCAGAAATTACCTCCATAAACATCATGCAGCCCAATAGGGATGCTGTCCCAAGAAGGTGTGGAGGAGCTGCGGGGACCTTCCGTCAACAACCAGCCAGGTGGAAATGTACCATAGGAGGCAGCTAGAGTGGCGGTGGATACAATTTCATAGCAGCGTATCATTCCACTTGTTACACTGGGAAGGAAGCATGGCTATCCACCCACAGCAAACGATGATTTTACCTCCTGTTGTATCTCGAGGAGAACGTCCAAGGTCCCCTGCTACAAAATGTCCAGGCGGCAGCCGTCGATACAGCACTTCAGTTTCGCTTTTTCGTTCGGTTAAAACAAAACAGTATAATTTTTCCCCAAATTATATGAAAAAGCTTCAGATTCCGGACGGAGGACTCTCAAGGTCCGGATCCGATCTGGAGTCCGCCAGTTGGTGACCCCTGCTCTAAGTATATCATCATCCCCAGCAAAACACATTCTGTAGAAGACGTGGAGCCTGAAGGGGTGTTAGAATGGCCTTACATCATGGAGGCAAGCAGGAGTCTTGAGGCCGAGATGAGTTACAGACCAATTAAACATTTATTTAGACCAGCATATATAAATGATAAACAACAACTTTGGGGGAAAAACTCTTCCTGTCTGTCAGCAACATGTTCCTGTGACTAGTTGGAGATGAAAAAAAAACATGCAACAAATATGCAAAATTATAGCAATTTTCACATGGAATCACATTGAATTGGCATTTATGACACATTTGCATATGCATCATGAATGTTGCAATAATGTACAAACTGTCATAACTCCCCGTGCGCTTTCACACAGTGCACAGAGAGGGGAGAAATAATGAGGATCTACGTGCTAGAGTTACACCACACACATTTATTAAACACAAAAAACTGATGACAAACAGTTCCCAAACAAGGTGAAGACTTACAAGAAATACACAAACACTTACGGTTGGCGTTCAGGGGCTGGCATCGCCTCACAAACGCATGTGGAGAAACGTGTACCCACACTGGCGTCCCACAGCCAGTATCGCTGAGTGGGCGCCAGAGAACCAAGAAGTGCGTGTAGTGGATACATATCGCTGAGGTCCTCACACAGACCGTACACTGACAAGACAATACAATGACCCAGCAATGTGTGACTAGCAAAAAGCTGCTTAAATACACACATTGCTGGTGATGGTGAAATGAGGAGCACCTGGGCGAGGCGCGGAAAGATGGCACACGGGAAAGGGAGCAGCTGATGAAGATGACAGAGGGGGTGTGGCAGGACCGGCGAGCTGTCAGCAGCACTCACAGAAAGTAGGTCACAGCGGCTGTTTAACAGCTGCCAGTCAAACAGTGGCTATGGGTAGGGAAGGCAGACTGAAATGCATAATATACACATATACAGCGATATCTAGACTCACAGAGAGGGTAGGACTGAGCCGGGGAAACCAAGCCGGCTCAGCTCCTGACAGAGCCCCCTCTCAAGGGGTGGAATTCCCAGACAACCAAGGTAACATCCCGAGGACCCCACCCCCAACAGGAACAACAGCAAAAACGTAACCCCAAGGTGGGCGGTAGGGGGAACAGGAAGGAGGGAACACAATACCCCACCCAAGGCCCACAATTAACCCCCCCAAGTCCATGGGTGTTGGGGCTCAGGAGGCCACCCAGAGTCCCAAGCCCAGCAGAAGGTCAGGTGTACAGAGTCCGGTGGCCTGCCGGAAAACATGGGCCACCTGACCCGGAACTCAGTCCTTCTGGCGGCCTGCCCACACCATAAAGCCACCAAGACCGGAGAGGAGCGAAGAGGGCCAAGATGGCATCCATCGGAGGGGTGTAGGCCCCAGCGTCCTCAAGCTGGCCGGCCGCACCCCCGACGACCTTGACCTGGGAAGGAGTAGCACCTGCGGTGGTCCCGACCTGGGGCCTTGTAGCACTCACAGTGGGGCCCGTCTTGACCAGGGCTGCACCCGCTGTGGACTCCGGCAAGAGCCTTGCTGCACCCGCGGTGGACTATGGCAGGAGTCTTGCTGCACCCGCAGTGGAACCCGGTTGAGTCCCTGCTGCACTCGTGGTGGAACCCGGTTGAGTCCCTGTTGCACCCGCGGTGGACTCTGGCCGGAGCCTTGCTGCACCCGCAGTGAAGCCCGGTTGGACCTCTGCTGTCCCCACGGTGAGTGGCCCAACCCGCAGGAACACCAGGCTGAGGAGGCGGTCGATAGGGGGAACCCTGACGACCTTGGCAGGAGGAGCTGGAGCAGCGGCATCCTCCTCTGGCTGGACCAGACCCTTGGCGACCTCTGGCAATGACACATCTTCTCCAGCAACCCTAGATGAAGGCTCAGAGGAAGCAGGAGAAGAAAGGCAGCGGCGAAGCCCGGTGGAGCCCGGCGGAGCCCGGTGAAGTGAGTTAAGATGCAGCCGAGGGCTGCACCTGATTTTCCTCCCCAAGAGCAAGGCAAGATCTCTCTAAAACAGACATGAGAAATATAACAGAGAGAACCTGCCTGAGCTGGAGCTCCACCGCCATCCAGGACCCCGTTGAACTTGGTGTTGACATCCCAGGTCCGGCCGTGAGGAGGTCCATCTCTGGGTCCCACTCGACTGCAGAAGCCTACACAGCAGGCAAGATGGTCTTTGCAGTCGTATTGTCTTCCTGTAGTGGCTCCAATGCTGGGGATTCCTCCGGCGTGGCTGCAGAGACACACCTCTGTGCGGGCCCCTGGGCAGGATCCTCCAGGGCCCCAAACTCCTCCAACATCTGACAGTTCGGTTCCAGGACCGACAGACACTCAGGGATAAACGGAGGAAACACAGAAGAAATAGGGGATGAGTTTTTAACTGCAGCTGGAGGAGAGGACCCAGCAGACTGCTGAGGCTGGGCCTCTCCCTTCAGGAAACAGACAAGGTTTATCATAGCTTAATTGAGTATAATGAACAAACACTTGCCTGTCTTCCCGGTGTGTGATATTCACTGCTGCAGCAGGTTGGTTGTCGTCTCTCTCCGTGTCCATGGTGATCTTGGCCCCTTCTGAAGATTAAGGAGGAGCCATCTCCCTGGCGACAGGGGTGGGCATTCCTGGGGTGGGCCTGGCAGGCTTCACGGCAGCTGGAGGAATGATGGCCACTGAGGACGAAGGGGGATTCTCCCGTCATTTCCCCGCAGGACGACAACGATTGCTGGGTGCTGGAGCCGGATTGAGAGTGGGCGTCACACTCTGGCTGGAAGCAGGAAGAACGGGGACCCGGGAACACTTCCCATTCAGCGCGAGCCCAGTCTTCTTAGGGGGTTTCCTCTCCCTCTCGCTGTACTCATGCCACAGCGCTGCCACCAGGGAAATCCTTTCAACCCCCTCGGCATGTTCGGAGAGTTGAGGACACCCGCAAACTGCTGCCTCTACCGGACCCATACACCACAGCACGTCCTCCAGGCTGGAATACATGCTTGCCAAAGAAATGAGCCCATCTATCTCCATCAACATTCGGCAGCATTCCCAGTCCAAGCTCACCGGACAATGCTGACCCGTCAAAGCCATCTCAAACCAGGTGAGCAAACAACACAGTTCAAAAAGAAAAAATGATGTGAGGATGTAACTTCCTAGATCCTTTTTTCTGGCTGGGTCACTCTGTCATAACTCCCCGTGCGCTTTTACACAGCACAACACAAACACAAACACTTACGGTTGGCGTTCGGGGGCTGGCATTGCCCCGCAAAAGCATGAGGAGAAATATGTACCCACACTGGCGTCCCACAGCCTGTATCGCTGAGTGGGCACCAGAGAACCACGAAGTGAGCGGAGTGGATACACGTCGTTGAGGTCCTGACACAGACCGTACACTGACAAGACAATACAATGACCCAGCAAAGTGTGACTAGCAAAAAGCTACTTAAATACACACATTGCTGGTGATGGTGAAATGAGGAGCACCTGGGCGAGGCGTGAAAAGATGGCACACGGGAAAGGGAACATCTGGTGAAGATGAGAGAAGGGGCGTGGCCGGACCGGCGAGCTGTCAGCAGCGCTCACAGAAAGTAGGTCACAGCGGCTGTCTAACAGCTGCCAGTCAGACAGTGGCTATGGGTAGGGAAGGCAGACTGAAATACATAATATACACATATACAGCAGCATCTAGACTCACAGAGAGGGCAGGACCAAGCCGGGGAAACCAAGCCGGCTCGGCTCCTGACACAAACTCATTTCACATGTCATGTAAGTGCTGCAGGAAATTCTCGCAACATGCTTGAAACAAAATTAAGATATTTTTTTTTTTTTGCACTTATGACAGTCCCGCAACATGTGTAACATATATACAATGCAATTATGCATGCCTGGGAACCACAATAAACAACAGAATGACATTTTCACTGTTAGCAAACTGTTGCTTCTATCCCACTGGAGCACAGAAGCACACTCATAAAATGACTTTAACACAGTACAGACCAATGTAAAGAATAAAAGTACACATGTCTGGCAATCACTAGAAACAATAGTAAAACTGCATTTTCTCTGTTTTCCCACTCCAGCTCAATACGGACAGGAAAAAGACCAGGAATTAGCTTGGTCTCCTGAACGTTTACACCTAGAAAAGAAACTCATAATAATGAATCTACATTTTCCACATCAGTAAATAAAAAACAGATGAACAACTATATAGACAACATTATATTATAAACTTAAATTATGTCATAAAAAATTCAACTCCGCAGATAGCAGGGGGCTGTGCCTTTTCTCTCAATCCTCAGTTTTACTGAATCAAGTCCTGCATACATTTTATCTTCATTTGTTTATTCTTGTAATGCTGGATGCGGAGCAGGCTGACATGCTGAAGGCTGCTCCATGTCGCTTTGCTGCTGCTGAGGTCAAGCACCATCCTGACCTCTCTGGTGCTGACTGGTATCAGGCTGCTGTGTGTAATATCCCTCCCAGATGCAGCTACTTTTTCTCTGTCTAACTTTTCTTGCACTTTCTGTCTTGTTGAAACTAAATTGAGAAGGGCTCGAGACAGGTTCAAGACACCTGTGGTTATTTTGAGAGTAAAGTTGCCACAAATGTGACCCACCACGAGTAAATAAGCAACAAGTTGGCCTGATGCGATTCCTACAAAATACAGAAATACTTTTTTTTTTAAATTTGTGATTTTCTTTTTTTTTTGCAAAATATGCTAGTTGAAATCATGAAGAAGCTACTCCATGCTTCAAATAACAGTGTGGGAGATTTTAAAACCGTAAATTTTGTAATAGAGTACTTTCAGAGGGAAATATCAGCAAGACCGCTTCCTAGTTTCGGGGTGTGAATACCACAGCTGATTTACATATCCGGTTTGTTTGGCTATTCACACGTCTTTGTTATTCATTTCAGCCAATCAGCAGCACATTCAGGTAGAAGCACATGGCTACTTAAGCAGATTTTTTTCCTTCCTTCCTTTTGATAAGCCCTGTTTGCATGCTGTCATGCAAATGACCAGCTTTTGTTACCACCTCCCACCTGGCTCCCCTGGAAGGTGACAATCCTTGGAAACTTTGAACCTGATTTTGTCAGAGAAGTAGTTTGAGAGGTGCTGACATTGTAATGGACACAACTTCTTCAAATCTTTTCGGATTCCCATGTGTTAGACATCATTGGAAAGCTTAGATTCCACACTTTAAGAAGCTGTAAATAATTCAAAATACCCTTCGGGAGACTTGTTCCTAGTTTTTCCATGACTGGTCACAAATTTTTTCAACATGTTCAAAATTCCTGCAACAAAAGAGTGAGGCCCTGTGACTCATATTTTAATGCAAGGAATGTCTGTATGTGTGTCTGTCTGTGTGTCTGTGTGTGTGTGTTCCATGCGTGTCTCTTGAACCGTTCGTTAGACTGGCCTCAGATTTTATACGTGCTGTGTTGAGGTTACAAGGGTGTGCATCCCCGAATTTCAGCCTCCCCGAATATGTAGAAGTTTAGGAGGGGAAATCTTTAATGAACATCCATAGGGGAGCTATTGACATGATTTACGACCCAAGAGACAGACGCTGACACGAGAGATACAGACAATTATCTTTATTGTGAGTTAGTGAGTGAAGTGTGAGTGAATGTGTGAATGCTCGTCTGGCCACTGGAGCTGAGCCCGTCTTGTGGTAACCTGGCAACCCTGGAAAACACAAGCACAAGGTTACTGTTGCACAGTAGCAATGTTCGGTGGGTATGCTGCAGGGGCTTACTTGCAGGTGCCACAATGAGAGGTTGACTGACTCCTGGTGTCCGTGCAACGTCGTGCTTGTGGTGTCCAGTGCTGTGGAGGTGAGGAGGAGCTCCGCGGAGCGGGAGACGGTGCCTCGTCAGCAGAGGAGGGTGGTCCGCCGCCAGGGAGGTCCACCTGTGCACAGGGGAGAGGGCTAGCAGAGGAATTGTGACAAGAAGGCTTACGTGGCCTGGTTTGGCGAAGCGTAGAGTTCTTCACGAGAGGTCGAGATCTTGGCACATTGCTCAGAGATAGTGACAGACGACTCCGTGCTGAGGCATCCGCGCCTTGGGCTTTTATGGCCCGCTCATTGCCGCCTGCTGAAGTGAGAGCAGCTGATGTTGATGATGCTGCTGACGGCCTAGTGGCCATCATGACAGTACTCACCCCTCTAGAGGTGCCTACAGGCACCTGCCCAATCCTACCTGGATGAGCCTGATGGAAATCGCGGATCAACTGCTTATCAAGGGTCAACGCAGGGCGTATCCAGGAGCGGTGTTCAGGGCCAAACCCCTCCCAGTCCACCAAATACTGAAGGCCCCGACCCCTCCTGCGGACGTCCAGGATTGCCGTTACCCCCCAGGCCGGATGGCCATCGATCATCCTCGGGGGAACAGGAGCCGCAGGTGGCGGGCACAGCGGGTCGGCGACGTAGGGCTTGACCTGGGAGACGTGGAAAGTGGGGCAGATGCGCATGTGAGAGGGGAGAGCAAGACGCACAGAGACAGGGTTGACAATGCGGGAAATAACAAAGGGACCGATGAAGCGCTTGGTTAGCTTACGCTTCTCGGCAGGCACACTGATGTTCTTCGTGGACAACCATACCTTGTCACCCACCTTGTAATCCAGGGCAGGCCTCCTATGGCGGTTGGCCACCTCAATGTTCCGTTCCGTGGTTCTCAGAAGGGCTCTGCGGGCAATGGACCAAACTTGCCGACAGCGTCTGGCGTGAGCCTGAACAGACGGGACCGCTACCTCCGCCTCCTCCTCCGGGAACAAGGGCAGATCGTACCCCAACGATGCCTTGAAGGGGAGCATCCCTGTGGACGAGGACACCGTGGTGTTATGAGCGTACTCGATCCACGGGAGGTACATGCTCCACGAAGAAGAGCAGGAGGAGATGACGCAGCGCAGCGCAGCCTCCAGCTCCTGATTGGCTCGCTCGCACTGGCCGTTACTCTGAGGATGGTATCCAGAGGAGAGACTGGCCGTGGCCCCAAGTGCCATACAGAACGCCTTCCAAACCTCCGAGACGAACTGTGGCCCTCGATCCGAAACAATATCAGCGGGGATTCCGTGAGGACAAACCACATGGAGAACGAGGAGGTCCGCCGTCTCCTGCACTGAAGGCAACCCCCGGAGGGGCACAAAATGGGCAGCTTTAGAAAAGCGGTCCACAATGGTTAAAACGGTCGTGAAGTGGCCGGAGGGGGGCAAACCGGTCACAAAGTCCATGGCTACATGGGACCAGGGGAGGGAGGGGATGGGCAAAGGGTGTAGCAGACCCGCCGGGGCTGATGATGATGTCTTCCCCGTGGCGCACTGACCGCAGGCCCGGACATAGTTGTTAATGTCCCTCCGCAGCCCTGGCCACCAAAAGGTTCTCTGGAGGAGATCAACGGTCCGACTCACACCCGGATGGCACGCCAGCTTGGACGCGTGACCCCACTCTATCACTTGGCTCCTAACAGGATGCGGAATGAACAAGCGACCCAGGGCCCCCCCACCCGGATCAGGCTCCACCTCCTGTGCTCTTCTAACCTTATCGCAGATGCCCCAGGTCAACGCACCTACCACACACGCAGGTGGCAGAATAGACTCCTCCCGGTCGTCAACGGAGGGCGCGTCAAACTGCCTGGAAAGGGCGTTAGGCTTACCATTCTTACTTCCTGGCCGGTAGGTGATCGTAAAATTAAAACGGCCAAAGAAGAGTGACCAGCGGGCCTGACGTGCATTCAACCGCTTTGCAGTCCTAAGGTATTCAAGATTGCGGTGGTCAGTCCAGACGACAAACGGCTGGGCAGCCCCCTCCAGCCAGTGTCTCCACTCCTCCAGCGCAAGTTTGACAGCCAATAGCTCCCTGTCGCCGATGCTGTAATTCCTCTCAGCAGGTGTCAAACGATGAGAGAAGTAAGCGCAGGGGCGGATCTTCCCGTCCGTCGGGGAGCGCTGAGAGAGTACCGCCCCCACCCCCGAATCCGATGCGTCCACCTCCACCAAGCATTGGAGCTCCGGGTCCACCTGGGTCAATACACGGGCCGAAGCAAACTCTCCCTTCAGCCTGTCAAATGCCGCGGCAGCCTCCTCACTCCAATGGAAAGGGACCTTCGGGGATGTGAGTGCAGTCAGGGGTCTGGCGATGTTCCCAAAATTTGGCACGAAGCGCTGGTAAAAATTGGCGAATCCCAAAAGACCCTGCAGTTGTTTCCTGGATGTGGGCGTAGGCCAGTCCACCACCGCCTTGACCTTGTCCGGGTCGGGAAGCACCTGGTTACGGGTGATTATAAACCCCAGAAAGGAGGTGTGATCCGTGTGGAACTCACACTTCTCCGCCTTGACGAACAACTGATTCTCCAGGAGGCGCTGTAGGACCCGTCGTACATGCACCTGATGCTCCTCCAGTGTGCGCGAGAAGATGAGGATATCATCAAGGTAAACAAAGACAAAGGAATTCAGAAAGTCCCAGAGAACGTCATTTATTAAGCACTGGAACACTGCCGGAGTGTTGGTTAACCCAAACGGCATCACCAGATATTGAAAGTGGCCGCTTGGGGTCCGGAAAGCTGTCTTCCATTCATCAACTTCCCGAATGCGCACCAGGTGATAGGCGTTCTGTAGATCTAGCTTAGTAAACCAAGACGCCCCCTGGAGGGAAACAAAGGCAGTGTTCATCAAGGGAAGAGTGTATTTGTCCTTAATAGTAATGTCATTGAGACCCCGGAAATCGATGCAGGGGCGCGGCGACCTGTCCTTCTTCCCAACAAAGAAAAACCCTGCCCCGACGGCTGAGGAGGATGGACGGATGATACCGGAGGCCAGGGACTCCTTGATGTACGTATCCATGGCCTCGCGTTCCGGAGCTGATAGGCTGTACAGGCGGCTCGCCGGGAGAGGGGCCCCAGCCTCGAGGTTGATCGCGCAGTCGTACGGGCGATGGGGGGGAAGGGACAACGCCCGTGACTTACTAAACACCTGGCCCAAATCATGGTAGACGTCAGGCACCTTCGACAGGTCCGGAGGGGGTGTTGAGGGAGGCGTCATCAGCACTGAGGGAGCGCATGCAGCGGACTGAAGACAGGCGCTCAGACAGAATGAGCTCCAAGCCGTTATTCTCCCAACTTGCCAGTCGAACGTGGGGTTATGCAGCCGGAGCCAAGGGTACCCCAAGATGACGAGTGAAGAGGAGAAGGGCAAGACCAGGAACCATATTTCCTCCCTGTGGTTACCAGAAACTATCGTTAACACAGGTGCCGTCTGGTGGGAAACTGACGTCAGAGATGCTTTTGACAGGGTGACCAGATGTATGGGGGGGCATAAAGGTTGACAGCTGAGGCCCATCAGGGTTGCCAGGTCTCTGGAGATAAAGTTTTGCTCAGCCCCAGAGTCAACTAAGGCAAGTGTGGTGTGTTCCTTGTGTTTATGAATGAGCTTAATGGGAATGTGGCAACTAGTGAGGAGCTTTGTCTGATTTTTGTCCGCGAATCCCCCTACCGTGATCCGCGGACCTCCCCTTTTAACGGACAATCGACTACTCCATGTGCCCCATTCCCACAGTAGAAGCATAACCTCTGCTCCCTGCGGTGCTGTCTCTCAGCCGCTGTAAGACCCGATTGCCCCACAACCATATCCTCCTGCTCCGGAAGTTCTTCAGATGCGGGCAGAGCAAGGAGGGGGGACCTAGCGGAGCGAGGGCGAGACTTATTCGCACGGATAGCTGTTCGCCGTTCTGCAGCTCGCTCCCTCAGTCTGCTATCTAGGCTGATGGTGAGGGAGATTAATTCCCCAAGTCTGTCTGGTTTCTCCTTTGCCGCTAGCTCGTCTTTTAACTCAGAGTTAAGGCTGCGGAGGAGAATTCCACAGAGTGCTGGCTCCCCCCACCCAACCTGACCAGCTAATACCCGGAAGTCCACGGAATAATCGGCTGCAGATCTACTGCCCTGCCGAAGTCCAAGCAGCCGTTCAGTTAACACTGCGCCCCGGTCAGCATGATCAAACACTTCCATGAACTCTGCCACGAACTGCTGGTAAGTTAACAATGAATAATTTGGTTTGGCCATGATGGTATAAGCCCAGTCAAGAGCCCTGCCTCCCAGCAGGTTGATGATGTACCCAATCTTATTCATATCAGTGGCAAAGTCCCCCAGGACGTGGAGAAAAACTGACTCACACTGTAGAAAAAAACCCCGTGCCTCCCCCAGTTTATCAGTAAAGCGTGCAGGGGTTGGTACAGGAGTTAGGCGATGTGTGGAAGATGGGCTGGTTTGGCTAGTAGCCGCAACTGCGGGTGCAGAAGGTGCCCCGCTAGCCGGGGAGAATGCCTGGTGACCTTCCAGGCGATCCAGCTGGCTGTTAATCTGAGTTAGTTGGTTTAAGATTACTGTCTGCTGGTGGGAAATCATGTCTACTCGTGCGCTGAGTGTGTTAAAGCGGCGCGACAGCGCGCTGTCTGATGGGTCATCGTGATGGAGTCCTACTGACATGATTTACGACCCAAGAGACAGACGCTGACACAAGAGATACAGACAATTATCTTTATTGTGAGTTAGTGAGTGAAGTGTGAGTGAATGTGTGAATGCTCGTCTGGCCACTGGAGCTGAGCCCGTCTTGTGGTAACCTGGCAACCCTGGAAAACACAAGCACAAGGTTACTGTTGCACAGTAGCAATGTTCGGCAGGTATGCTGCAGGGGCTTACTTGCAGGTGCCACAATGAGAGGCTGACTGACTCCTGGTGTCCGTGCGACGTCGTGCTTGTGGTGTCCGGTGCTGTGGAGGTGAGGAGGAGCTCTGCGGAGCGGGAGACGGTGCCTCGTCAGCAGAGGAGGGTGGTCCGCCACCAGGGAGGTCCACCTGTGCACAGGGGAGAGGGCTAGCAGAGGAATTGTGAAGAGAAGGCTTACGTGGCCTGGTTTGGCGAAGCGTAGAGTTCTTCACGAGAAGTCGAGATCTTGGCACGTTGCTCAGAGAGAGTGACAGACGACTCCGCGCTGAGGCGTCTGCGCGTTGGGCTTTTATGGCCCGCTGATTGCCACCTGCCGAAGTGAGCGCAGCTGATGTTGATGATGCTGCTGACGACCTAGCGGCCATCATGACAGCTATGGGCATTCATAGCTATGACATCATAGATGCACAGATGTTGACATCAAAGCTCAAAGGCAGGTTTCACCATGGTTACTGTTGCCATGATAACCATGTCAAATATCAAAGGCAGGCATCACCATCGTTACTGTTGCCATGGTAACTGCAACTTTCTACAGGCATGCAGAAATACTTGCTTATATTTGGTTTCTACAGGCATGCACAGGTATGCACTAGCGACAAGAAATTTCAAACCCCCACAAACTCTTGGAGAGATTTTGGAAACTCCCACTAATACTGTTCTCCAACTAGTAGCAAGCTGTCACAGCCCATTGATATACTACCCTTAGAGTTACATTCATTCATTCATTCATCTTCTTCCGCTTAATCCTTTTCGGGTCACGGCGGGGCTGGAGCCTATCCCAGCATCTTTTGGGCGAGAGGCAGGGTACACTCTGGACAGATCGCCAGTCCATCGCAGGGCCAACACAGAGAGACAGACAACCATTCACTCTCACAGTCATACCTAAGGACAATTTAGAATCCCCAGTTAAATGCCAATTAACCTAACTCAACATCAAGTTTTTTTTTTTTCTTGTTAACATGTATTTAAGGTTCAAGTCCGTTTTTTGACAACCAAAAAAGATGGATTGTCATCTTTCGATTGGGGATGTAGTCATATGGGAGAGAATGGAGAGGGCGATTGTTTTGGTGCAGTGTCTGCAGTAATGTAGGCATTGCGGCAGTCTGATAGAATAGTGGATGAATGAAAAGACACTTTTGTGTATTTTTTAGGTTTCATTACTTATCTAATACCTTACAGCATACTGTATATGCCTTTGCATAATTTGATTATCATTTTGTATTTGACCTTACACCTACATTCATTGCAGTCACTGCAGGTTACCGTATCAAATGATTTGCTTTTCACACTCCCTTCTCTCTTCTACTTGCCACTTCAAGAAGTATTTTTCTTCTCTTAAAGGCTCCTGCTTTCTAATCTGCAGCCATCTATCTCCACAGAGATCCTTCTGCATCTCAGTCTTTTTAAAAGACTTGACTATCCAGTTAAATTTTGACTTTTATTGGCATATCATCAGGATGCAATTCTCATTTTTTGAGCTACCTGTCCTCTTCATTCCCCTTCTTTCTCAATCTCTTGTGCTGTCTAATGAATCATGTCAAAGCTTGCTTTCATACACTGCTGATGGAAGCCCTCTGGCATGCACAGATATTGCATGCATTCATCACTGCTACAAAGAAGTTAAACTTTGCAAGCAAACAGGCACAAAGTCACACACAAAATGACACACCCACTTGACCATTCATGCACATGTTTGTCCATAAAAGTTGAGAATATGTATGATTGTTGGACAAGTGAAATCCTAGTAGCAGATACAGCAAACAATGTTTCACAAAAATTGCAACTTTTTTGCATCAGTTTCTTATAATCATTATCCATTGCAGAATGACTTACAGTGGATATAAAAAGTCTACACACCCCTGTTCAAATGCTAGGTTTTTGTGATGGAAAAAAATGAGACCGAGATAATTCATTTCAAAACCTTTCCCACCATTAATGTGACCTATAACCTGTACAACCCAATTAAAAAACAAACCTTCCTTTTAAGGTAAAAAAAAAAAAAAAAAACTCACAATAACCTGTTTGCATAAATATGCACACCCTGTTATAACTGGGGGTGTGGCTGTGTTCATAATTAAACAATCACATTCAAATTCATGTTAAATGGGAGTCAGCACACACCTGCCACCATTTAAAGTGCCTCTGGTTAACCCCAAATAAAGTTCAACTGTTCTAGTAGGCTTTTCCTGACTTTTTTGTAGTCACATCTTACAGCGCAAGCCATGGTCCTCAGAGAGCTTCCAAAGCATCAGAAGGATCTCATTGTTCAAAGGTATCAGTCAGGAGAAGGGTACAAAAGAATTTTCAAGGCATTAAATGTACCATGGAACACAGTGAAGACAGTCATCATCAAGTGGAGAAAACATGGCACAACAGTGACATTACCAAGAACTGGATGTTCCTCCAAAGTTGATGAAAAGACGAGAAGAAAACTGGTCAGGGAGGCTGCCAAGAGGCTGACAACAACATTGAAGGAGCTGCAGGAATTTCTGGCAAGTACTGGCTGTTTAGTACATGTGACAACAACCTCCCATCTAGGGTGGCAAGACAGAAGCCTTATCTTATGAAGAGAAACATGCAAGCCTGGCTACATTTTGCAAAAATGCATTTGAAATCTCCCAGACATGTGGGAAAATGTGTTAAGGTCCAATGAAACCAAGGCTAAACTTTTTGGCCAAAATTCCAAAAGGTATATTTGGTGCAAACACAACACTGCTCATCACCAAAAGAACACCATACCTATAGTGAAGTATGATGGTTGCAGCATCATGCTTTGGGGTTGTTTTGCTTCAGCTGGAACTGGGGCCTTAGTCAAGGTGGAGGGAATTATGATCAGCTGCAAATACCAGTCAGTGCTAGTACAAAACCTTCAGGCTTCTGCTAGAAAGCTGAAGATGAAGAGGAACTTCATCTTTCAGCACGACAATGACCCAAAGCACACATCCAAATCAACAAAAGAATGACATCACCAGAAGAAGATTAAGGTTTTGGAATGGCCCAGCCAGAGTCCAGACCTGAATCCCATTGAACATCTATGAGGCGATCTGAACAGGGCTGTGCACAGGAGATGCCCTCGCAATCTGATATATATATATATATATATATATATATATATATATATATATATATATATATATATATATATATATATACACTACCGTTCAAAAGTTTGGGGTCATTTAGAAATGTCCTTATTTTTGAAAGAAAAGCACTGTTTTTGTCATGACCCGAGCACTATGCCTCGGTGCTCGGGTTATTCTTGTCAGGGTTTGACAGCGGCGTTATGATTCTAGCTCTCCGAGCTCTTATTGTGATAGTGCTCGGGGAGGCTTCCGCCCAGCTGTCAAACTCTCAACAGCTGTGCTGCATTTGTGGTCGTTAGTGCTCAGGCTATTTTAACCCATGCTGGCAATCGCATCTCGCAGCAGTGTCTGTTCACTTCCCTGTTCACCCTCTGTCATGCTACGGATGCCTGGACTATTTCCCACCTCGTCTGCTTTTGGTTTGACCGTCGTTCCCTGGAACTAGTAAGTGTGCTGTATTAGCCTTATTCCTCCCGGTGTGAATTGATCTCTGTGAGTCTCTGCCTCAGCAGACTGTGTTGTCACTATATTTTCACCGTAAATAAAACTCACTGAACTCACTGGCGACTGTGTGGCGTCTTATGGTGGCTCGCGAGAGCCACCCATGACAGTACACTGCTGCCAAAACGGCGTTTACGGTGACGCCAACCCGAGACGCAATTCACCAGTGAGTTCGAGTTTTTTTGACAGTTGCTGTTTCCGTCTGGGTACTGTGTGTGTGTGAGGAATGCCGTCGCGGAGGGGCCGCGCTTGGAGCCCGAGCCACAAGCTGACAGGAATTCTGGAAGTCGTGGATGACTTGCTCATCTCTGCTTCCCTGCTGGACTACCATCACGGCATACACTGGTACCTAGACGCTGCTGAAGACGTTCTTTGTCATCTCTCTCCCCGCTGGGCCGACCACCCGGAAGTCGACGCGAGAAGGGAAGATATCGTTGCGCAACGCGAGATATTCCTGATGCTGGAGGAGGAACGCGACGTAAAGCAGGAGGAGAGGCACTCCTGCCCATGGCCTACGGATCCTGATCCAGTCCTGGATTTCGCACCACCGGGAGGCCAGCGGAAGCGCCGACGCCGAGGTCAAGTACGTCTTCAGCAAGCTCCTGTTCCGGATCCAGTTCCGGGTCACCGGAGTGACCCACTCAATCAGCCAGCTGCTGAGAGTGATCTGAGTCCTGCGCCGGTGAGCTCCGTCCATGGGTCCTGTCTTACCATCCAGCGAGCGAGGGAAGGAGCAACGTCCTCTACAGCTGGCACCCTCTTCCCTTCGGGAGACAAGCAAGTTCAATTTCACTTTACTATTAATCATAGTGATCTGTCTTGTCTGACTCCTGGGGGTGAAGCTCGGGGTTCGCAGCTCCCCGAGTTTCCTTCTCCAGCTGTAGCTAATTATACTGAACCTGCTGCCTCTGTGTTTCCTCCTGCTGAGCGGTCCTCGGCGTCAGTTCCACGCCGTCGGACAGGGGGGAGGCCTGCGGCTCTGGGAGATATCCCGGCCCTGCAGCCTTGTGTTGGACAGAGGAGGAGAACGGACTGCGGTGAGGAGCCAGAGCCAACGAGTGAGCGTCCCCAGGGTTCCTCAGAGATGCAGCCCGAGTCAGCAGGTCGAGGGTCCTCTGCCCCCACGCCATATGGGTTATTGGCGTGGACGCCAACGCGAGAGGATCCAGCTGCAGAGACCATCAGGCCGGCTGTGGAACCCGACGCAGCCGAGTGGGAGCCCGACGACGAGCGTCTTCCTGAACCCGGATCGACGAAGTCCTGGACGGCTCCAGAGCCCGAGTGCAGGCAAGTGCTCTTCTTTGTTTACCTTTGTGGTGTGTTAGAGCATTTTTGCCTGCCTCATGGGGAGGCGAGCGAGGGGCAGCCGTCTGCTGCACCCAAGCTCGTCCCGCTGGGCTGTGGCGCTGCCGGTGGAACTGATCCCGGTCCTCTCCTGTTCTCTGAGCCCCTCCACGGCGTTACCGGTCTGGAGTCTGTCAAGGTCACGCGACTGGGAGTTCCAGGTTCGGGGATGGAGGTCGTCGCCGGTGCAGTCCTGACCCAGTCGGGGTCTGACGCGTGGGCCAAGGTGACCCAGTCGTGGTCCAACGCGTGGGCCGAGGTGACCCAGTCGGGGTCCAACGTGGGTGCAGCGGTGACCCAATCGGGGTCCGTCCTGACCCAGTCGGGGTCCGACGAGGTCCAGTGGGGGTCCAGCGCGGGTGCGGCTGTGACCCAATCAGGATTCGAGGGGGTCCAATTTCGTGATTGTTCCCCTCTCAGGAGCCACCAGCTGGGGGCCATTGGAGGGTTTTGTCTGACAGACTGGCGCCCTCATGTCTGGTCTTTAATAGGCGGGCGGCTGCATGCTATCCCTCCACGGTCCTGGTGGTTGTGGGATGCGGGTCGGCCACCCGAGGAAATGCTTTGTGCATTCGGCGTCTTGGGTTGGTCACCCGATAAACTGTGTCTGCTACTGGGTGGCCTGGTTCGGCCACCAGAGGACTTGTTTCTGGGGGCCTGGGACTGGGGCAGGCCGCCTGATCATGTACTGTTTTGTGGGACTATCCATGGGCCATTGGAGGCAGGGAGGTCGCCGGAGCTCTGCCTGGGGGACGTTGGATCTCCGCCGATCATCTTTTGTTTTGGCCCATACGGTGTCAGGTTTTTGTCAAAGTCATGTAAAGCAATTTAGTTTGCCTCATGTGTTTTGTAATCCATAGTCTAGTTAAGTCATGTAAAGCAATCTAGTTTGCCTCATGTGTTTTGCAATCCATAGTCTAGTTGAGTCAGGTAAAGCAATCTAGTTTGCCTCATGTGTTTTGTAATCCATAGTCTAGTTAAGTCAGGTAAAGCAATCTAGTTTGCCTCATGTGTTTTGTAATCCATAGTCTAGTTAAGTCAGGTAAAGCAACCTACATTGCCTCATGTGTGTTTTGCAATCCATAGTCTGGTTATGTTTTTTGTTCTGTCCTCCCCTCTTCTTTTTGAGGGGCTATGGTCAAGTTTTGTCTTTGTTGTTTTGTCCTCCCCTCTTTCCTTGAGGGGCTATAGTATGGGGGTTTTGTCCATAGTTACCGGGTGTTTGCATATATTTCTGGCTTTGTTTGTGTGTTTTTTTTGTTTTTTCATAGTCACCGTGTTTAGCACATATTTCTTTTGTTTCCATAGTTACAGTCATGTATTTTTCTTTTTTTTCCATAGTCATGTTTTTGTTTCCATGGTTACAGTCATGTATTTCTTTCCTTTTTTCCAGAGTCATGTGTTTGTATTTATTTCTTGTTTTGTTTCTATAGTTACCGTGTGTTTGGGTATATTTCTTTGACTAGGTTATGTACACTGGAGTTAGACGGGTTGTCTGTGGTCTCGGTGGGAAAACTTTCAGGGTCAGGTGTTTGCTGTTTATGATTGCTTTTTCCTTGTAGTCATGTCTTGTTTTTTTTTTTGTTTTTTTCCTCGGGTTTGTTTTTTCTCATCATTGTTGTGGGGGGAAATTGATTGGATATGTCGGGTGATGTATTCTTTTCCCTTTCTGTTTTAGGTCTTGTTAGGTTTTGTTTGGTTCCCTCCTTGCCTGTTCCTCAACCCGCTCACCCTGTGGTGGTGGTGGTGGTGGGGGGGGGGTAGGTGTTACTAGACGTTCAGAGCCCGTCATGGGAGGGGGGCCTACTGTCATGACCCGAGCACTATGCCTTGGTGCTCGGGTTATTCTTGTCAGGGTTTGACAGCGGCGTTATGATTCTAGCTCTCCGAGCTCTTATTGTGATAGTGCTCAGGGAGGCTTCCGCCCAGCTGTCAAACTCTCAACAGCTGTGCTGCATTTGTGGTCGTTAGTGCTCAGGCTATTTTAACCCATGCTGGCAATCGCATCTCGCAGCAGTGTCTGTTCACTTCCCTGTTCACCCTCCGTCATGCTACGGATGCCTGGACTATTTCCCACCTCGTCTGCTTTTGGTTTGACCGTCGTTCCCCGGAACTAGTAAGTGTGCTGTATTAGCCTTATTCCTCCCGGTGTGAATTGATCTCTGTGAGTCTCTGCCTCAGCAGACTGTGTTGTCACTATATTTTCACCGTAAATAAAACTCACTGAACTCACTGGCGACTGTGTGGCGTCTTATGGTGGCTCGCGAGAGCCACCCATGACAGTTTTTTTCAATGAAGATAACTTTAAACTAATCAGAAATACACTCTAATATCTAATATACATTGCTAATGTGGTAAATGACTATTCTAGCTGCAAATGTCTGGTTTTTGGTGCAATATCTACATAGGTGTATAGAGGCCCATTTCCAGCAACTATCACTCCAGTGTTCTAATGGTACAATGCGTTTGCTCATTGCGTCAGAAGGCTAATGGATGATTAGAAAACCCTTGTGCAATCATGTTAGCACAGCTGAAAACAGTTTAGCTGGTTAGAGAAGCTATAAAACTGACCTTCCTTTGAGCAGGTTGAGTATCTGGAAAAATTATTATTTCAAATACAAATCATTATTTCTAACCTTGTAAATGTCTTGACTATATTTCCTATTCATTTTACAACTCATGGTGGTAAATAAGTGTGACTTTTCATGGAAAACACAAAATAATTGTCTGGGTGACCCCAAACTTTTGAACGGTAGTGTGTATATACATATACTGTATATACTGTATATATATATATATATATACACACACACACACACATACATATAACCGTGTTTGTCCCCTTCCTGATTTCTCATTTTTTTTGTATGTTTATCACCAGTATCGGGAGTAATGCATTACTTTGTAACGTGATACTGTAACGCCACTATTTTTGCTGTGGCGTGCTGTGTAATGAAATTACTGTTTAAAAATTCAGTAATGCGTTACAGTTACTAAAATTTGATCAGATGCGTTACTCGCATTACTCGTTTTATTAATATGGATAGATATTTTTAGCACAGATAAATATAAACTGACCCTACTGCAACATGATCCTACCTGCTGGTGCAGCCGTGATTCTCCTCTGTGGTCTGTTTTCTGTCCCACATGGGAAGAAATGCCATGGCAGTGGTGACTTCTCATATCGAGCCCTTATCACCAGTGAGTAGCCCCCAACAGCTCCTACCTCTGTGGTTAAACATGAGTATTTTTAGAGCAAGAAGCTTGCATTTAATGTCCGCAGTTGTGTGAATGTGAAAGCTGTGTAAGTAACTGTGTAAGTTTTCTAACCGCACAGAAAAAAAGTGACTTGATTTGATGTAGTAAAGAACAGCTTTTTCTAAGTTGATCTTTAATTTATCTGTGTTTTATTTTATCTTATTCATTGACATGCTGTTGTGATATGTAACTATTTCATGGAAGTAAATCCTCTAAATATGCATTTTTAATGGGCTGGTCCAGTGGTGTCAAACATATGGCTTGTGGGCCAAAAATGGCCCACCAGGGAGTCCAAAATTTTCTCTGTGAATTTACAGCTTTATTTCTAGTACATTTCTGACTTTCTACTGATTACAATAGTTTGTGCAAATCTGAGACTTTTTTTTTCTGTAAGATGAGACTTTTTTCTCAGCAGTTTTCTTTTTCTTCTTTTTTCTGATGAGAACAAGGGGCCTTTGATCTTGCTGTGTGTGCAAGATAATTTAAGTATGCATTTAAAAGTAACATGAAAGTTACTTTTCCAAGTAACTAGTAATTCAGTAACTGATAAGTAACTCAGTTACTTTTGAAAAGAAGTAACTAGTAACTGTAACTAGTTACTATTTTTTAGTAACTTGCCCAACACTGTTTGTCACAGTTAAGTGTTTCAGATCGTCAAACAAATTTAAATATTAGACAAAAATAACTCAAGTAAACACACAATGCAGTTTTTAAATTAAGGTGTTTATTATAAAGGGTAAAAAACAATCCAAGCCTACATGGCCCTACATGTGTGAAAAAGTGATTTCCCCCTAAACCTGATAACTGGTTGGGTCACCCTTAGCAGCATCAACTGCAATTAAGCATTTGTGATAACTGGCAATGAGTCTTTTACAGCACTGTGGAGGAATTTTGGCCTACTCATCTGTGCAGAATTGTTGTAATTCAGCCACATTGGAGAGTTTCAATTTCATCTATCAGAGATAAAATCAGTCAGATTCTTCCCACCGTTAACTTAAATACAGTAACTACTACAACTCCTTCAACTGATATCTGTCTTGAGTTTACTCCAATTGACCTTTTAGAGTTAGATAAAATAATTTCCTCATCCAAGCCTTCAACTTGTCTTTTAGACCCTATTCCAACCAGGTTTTTTAAAGAACTCTTCCCATTTATTGGCAGCTCTATTCTTCAAATAATCAATTCTTCATTAACATTAGGCCGTGTACCGCAGGCTTTTAAAACTGCTGTAATTAAACCCTTACTCAAAAAGCCAACGCTGGATCCAGGAGTTTTAGCTAACTATAGACCAATCTCTAATCTGCCTTTCATTTCAAAAATCTTAGAAAGAGTTGTTGCTACGCAATTAGTTTACCATTTGCAGGGAAATGGTTTATTTGAAGAGTTTCAATCTGGGTTAAGAATCCATCATAGTACTGAAATAGCCTAAGTGAAGGTTGCTAATGACCTCATTATAGCATCTGATTATGGACTTGTTTCTGTATTTTTCCTTTTAGACCTTAGTGCAGCTTTTGATACTATTGATCATAATATTCTACTTGATAGATTAGAACTATGTTGGACTTAATGGAACTTCGTTGCAGTGGTTTAGATCTTATTTGTCTGATAGGCTTCAGTTTGTTCATGTCAATAATGAGTTTTCTTCCAACTCAAAGCTCAGTCATGGAGTTCCACAGGGATCTGTGCTAGGCCCTATTCTTTTTACTTTATATATGCTTCCGTTAGACAACATTATTAGAAAGCACTGTATACATTTTCATTGTTATGCAGATGACACACAATTATACCTGTCCATAAAGCAAGATGATAGTAATCAATTAGCCAAGTTAGAAGCCTGTCTTAAGGAAATCAAAGCTTTGATGATGTCAGGAGCCGAGCTGGCTTGGTTACCCCTGGCTCGGTCCTTATCTCTATGTGGGTTTAGGTGCCACTAGGTATGTGCATATTATGTATTCTGTGCTTTGCCTTACCCATAGCCACTGCTTTCTGGCCGGCAGCGATGAGGCAGCCCCTTTGGCTTGCGCTGGTGTGAGCGCTGTCTGACTGTCTGCCGGTCCGACCACGCCCCCTCTCTTATTACTGTCAGCTGTTCCCACTCCTGTACTCCATCTTCCCGCTCCTTGCCCAGGTGTGACCAATCTACCATCTCCAGCAATGCGTGTACTTTAGGAGTCTTTTGCCAGTCACGCATTTCTGGGTCACTGCACTTCACATACAGTCGTTGTTCGCCATATGACAGTCACGTCATTGAAAGATTGGTTTCACTCTGTGCTTTATTTGGACTACTCGGAAAGCTCTAGTCCTGTGAGTATTATCTGTTCGTGTTTTCCCCAGTGGTCCTCACCTATTGACTGTTGAGTGTCCTGGAGGACTCCTTAAGCCGCAGTGGAATTTATGTCCTGGAACTGTTGTCAGTTTTGTGTTTAATAAATGTGTGTGTGGTGGAAACCCTGTGCGTAAATCCTCGTCCTTTCACCCCTCGCCATGCATGGAGAAGCGCACGGGAGGGTTTATGACAGATGACTTGTAATTTCCTGCTATTAAATTCAGATAAGACTGAAGTCATTCTAGTTGGTCAAAAAAAAAAAACCTTAGAAATACCTTTCCAAATCAAATGCTTAGTTTGGATGCGGTTACTCTTTCTCTGAATAGTTCTGTGAGGAACCTTGGAGTTATTTTTGATCAAGAGCTACTATTCAATTCACATATTAAATTTGTTTCTAAGACTGCCTTCTATCATTTGTGTAATATTGCCAAGATTAGGAGCATCTTGTCTCAGAGTGATGCTGAGAAACTGATCCACACTTTTGTTAGCTCTAGATTAGATTACTGTAACTCTTTATTATCAGATTGTCCTAAAACATCTTTAAAAAGTCTTCAGCTGATCCACAATGCCGCAGCAAGAGTTTTGACAGGTACTAGAAAGAGAGATCATATCTCTCCGGTTCTTGCCTCCCTTCATTGGCTTCCCATAGAGTTTAGAATTAAGTTTAAAATCCTTCTCACTTACAAAGCTCTAAATAATCAGGCCCTTTTTATTTTAAAGATCTGATACTACCCTATTATCCTAACAGAGCGCTACACTCCGAAAATGCAGGATTATTTGTAATACCTAGAATCTCCAAAAGTACAATGGGAGGCAGAGCCTTCAGTTGTCAAGCTCCTCTCCTGTGGAATCAGCTGCCAATCTGGATTCGGGAGTCAGACTTGATCTCTGCTTTTAAGAATAGGGTTAAAACCTTCATTTTTGATATAGCCAATAATTAGGGAGGAGTCATGTGCCTCTGAACCCTCCCTTAGTTATGCTGCTAATAGATTTAGACAGCCGGGGGACCTCCAATAATGCACTGGGCTTCACACCTTTCTTTACTTTCTTTACTCTGAGATTTTGGTGTTGTTGTTGGACTCAAATCTGGACTATCTTTGTCTTTCAGAAAGCTGGCTACACAGGAACATAGACACTAATATGATCGATATTGTGGGTTATCAGTGTTTTAGAAAAGACAGGCATGTAGGGAGGGGAGGAAGTGTTTTAATTTACATCAAGGAGAAATTTAAATGTCAACTGGTTGATTTGAATACTTCACTTGAATGTTTAGCTGTTAATGTATGTCTCTTACCGGTAATGAATTTCAACATTGCAGTATTGTACAACCCACCGTCATACAATTCTTCTTTCTATAATGAATTAAGTGATCTGGTTAAACAACTTGAGAGGTGCAGAGAAACAATATTTTATGGTGACTTTAATATTAACTGGTCTGATAAAAAGAACAAACAGAAACTGAAAAGTCTCATGACTAAATTTAATTACCAACAAATGATCAAAGAATAACCAAACAATCTAGTACACTTATTGACATGGCATTTGCTAATAAACCAGAACGAATAACCAGAACCTATAATCTTGTAACTGGTCTCTCAGATCATAACATGGTTATTGCTTTCAGAAAACTTACTAAAAAGCAACTACAGTATTTTGCGGGAGTTGATATTGACAAAGTAAATTTTATTATTCCCAAATCAAAAACTGTGGAGTTTGAACATCACTTAGAGAATCAAAATTGGGAGCAGCTCATGTCAATATATGAAGCAGATGATTGTTGTAATTTTATAACTGCAACAATCACAAAGACTATAGATAAATTTACAAAGCAAATTAAAAGTAGACAACAGAAGATTAACCTACCATGGTTAAATAATGAAATAAGAAAACTTATGAAGAGGCGAGACTCTGCATTGAAAACATCATTAACCTCTAAACTACAAAATGATCACCTTGTTTACAAAAGTTTAAGAAATAAAGTGGTACAAGAGCTGTGAAAATCAAAAGCATCTTATTACAATAAATTGATAGAACATACAAAGGGTAACAACAGTTCCCTATGGAGGCATTTAAATAACTTAACCAACAACAAAAAAAATGATCAGAGGGGGTAAAGGAACTTAGAATTAATGGTATAACCATCAGTGATAATGCTACATTGGCAAATAAATTTAATTCATATTTTGTGGAGTCAGTGGAAGAATTAACAAAAAACTTTGTGCTGCCAAATATGCTCAACAATACTAAACCAATACTCTCAACAGTTTCTTTTCACATTAATGAGGTAAATGAAGATTTAATTGCTGGCATTGTTAAAACACTGTCAAACTCAAAAACTAATGATATCTACAATATGAGCACTTCCTTTCTCAAAACTCACAGCAAAATATTAATCAAACCACTGACTCATCCCATTAATCTCTCCATTAGGTCCTGTACATTTCCATCTTGCTGGAAAAAAGCTGTCGTCATACCAGTTTTTAAATCGGGTAGTAAAGATGATATATGTAATTACCGCCCAATCTCTATTTTACCAGTCCTGTCTAAGGTTCTTGAAAAAGTTGTAGCTACACAGCTGATATACTATCTACAAGACGGTCAACTTCTTCATCCACACCAATTTGGTTTTAGACCAGGATACTCAACAGAAACAGCAAACTGCTGCCTTATTGAAAATGTCAAACAGTCCTTGGACAGGGGTAATGTGGTGGGAGCTGCTTTTCTGGATCTCAAAAAGGCTTTTGACACTGTAAACCACAGCTTGCTTTTATCCAAAATGGTATCTTTTAACTTTTCTCCCAATACAATAAAATGGTTTGCATCTTATCTTCAGAACAGAGAACAGTGTGTAAAAGTTCACCAGGATAAATCCTTCCTTTTAAATAATTGTATGGGTATCCCACAAGGGTCCATTCTTGGTCCTTTACTTTTCAGCATTTTTATTAATGACCTGCCATTACACTGCTCAGCTGCAACATGCCAACTTTATGCAGATGATGCAGTTATTTACACAGCTGCTAAGACTCCAGCTCAGGCTGCAGACGTCCTGTCTTCAAGCATGATTGATGTCCAAGAGTGGCTCATTCAGAACCATCTACTGCTGAACCTTCAGAAAACAGTTTCAATGTGCTTTTCAATCAAAAAATGTAACTTGCAACATTTTAAAGTTAATATTACATGATCAAGATGTTAGTTCAGTTACAGAATTCAAATACCTGGGCATTGTACTAGATCCTCAACTCAAATTTAATCTTCACATAAAGAAGATTTCTAAAACAGTAAAAAAAAAATGAATTGCTTTAAATTAATTAGACATTACATACCACACCAAGCAGCCGTACTGTATATGCATTCTATGTTTTTTTTGCATATATCATACTGTCTGACAGTTTGGGCTCAAGCAGCAACTTCTACAATAAAACATATAGGTTCATTATATAATCAAACTCTAAAAATTCTGGATAAAAAGCCCATTAGGTGGCATCATTGTTATATTCTAAAAAAAATATAATCTACTGAGTTTTGAGAGTTTCATTGACCTTTGTTTTCTGAAATTAATTTTTAAATGTTTCCATAAATCAGCGCCAGAGCCACTTGTTGGATTCATCCAAAGACAGGACAGCAGCAGAGCCACCAGGAGTTCTGTTAACAATAACTGTAAAATATCCCACCGCAGAACCACATTTGGACAGCTTTTTCTATAAAGGGCAGTCATATCTGGAACACAATGCCAAATGAAATCAAAATAATAACGGATTTTAAAACATTTACTACAAAGGTTAAAAACTGGCTGAAAAGTAAACAAGAATGTACCCATGTATGAAATGATTGTCTGCAGGGTATGAGTGAAGAAGGGAAGGCAAATGTGTAACAGGCATTTTACTGTAACAGGCAAATGTGAATCAGGTTTTTATATTGTGTATTTATAATTTTGTTTGCATTGATGTATGTGGATAATGCTTATACGGTTTTCATTTTGTTTTTTCTTCATCTTTTTCTCTTTTTCTCTGTTTCTTTTCTCTAAAGCCCATCCAGGGACAAGAGTTGCAAACTAGCTTAATGCTATACACTCTCTGTGCAACACATCAGATTTTCTTTTTTGTCTATGTTTATTGCACTGTCCTTGACAAATAAACAAATAAAATAAAAATAAATAAATGAAATATTTTTGCTGGTCATTAACATCTGTTTGTTCTCTTCCATAGATTGAGTCCCCGTCATGCTGTTTGCTCTCTACATGTCTGTTCTTTTCATCTTCTCTATCCCCTCAACGCCCCCAGTCAGTCACAGCAGATGACTGCCCCTCCCTGAGCCTGGTTCTGCTGGAGGTTTCTTCCTGTTAAAAGGCAGTTTTTCCTCTCCACCATTGCCAAGTGCTTGCTGACAGTAGATCGCCTGAGTGCTGGAGTCTTTCTGCAATTGTGGGGGTTTCCCCAACAGTGGAAAGTGCTATGAGATGACTGTTGTTGTGAAATGGCGCTACATAAATAAAGTTGAATTGAATTGAAATTAAATTGAATTTTTGAGCATGAACTACCTTTTAAAGGTCATGCCACAGCATCTCAGTTGGATTCAGTTCAGGACTTTGACTCGGCCTTAAGTCTTTATTTTGTTTTTCTTAAGCCATTCAGAGGTGGACTTGCTGGTTTGTTTTGCATCATTGTCCTGCTGCAGAACCCAAGTGCGTTTCAGCTTGAGGTCACGAACAAATGGCCGGATATTCTCCTTCAGCATTTTTTGGTAGACAGCAGAATTCATGGTTCCATTTACCACAGCAAGTCTTCCAGGACCTGAAGCAGCTAAACAGCCCCAGACCATCACACTACCACCACCATATTTTACTGTTGGTATGATGTTCCTTTTCTGAAATGCTGTGTTACTTTTATGTCAGATGTAATGAGACATACACCTTCCAAAAAGTTCAACTTTTGTCTCGTCAGTCCACAGAGTATTTTCCCGCAAGTCTTGGGGATCATCAAGATGTTTTCTGGCAAAACTGAGACGAGCCTTTATGTTCTTTTAGCTCAGCAGTGCTTTTCATCTTGGAACTCTGCCATGCAGGCCATTTTTGCCCAGTCTCTTTCTTATGGTGGAGTCATGAACACTGAGCTTAACTGAGGCAAGTGAGGCCTGCAGTTCTTTGGATGTTGTTGTGGGGTCTTTTGTGACCTCTTGGATGAGTCGTCACTGTGCTCTTGGGGTAATTATGGCCAGCCGGCCACTCCTGGGAAGGTTCAGCACTGTTCCATGTTTTCGCCATTTGTGGATAATGGCTTTCACTGTGGTTTGCTGGAGTCCCAAAGCTTTGTATATTGCTTTATAACCTTTTCCAGACCAAAAGATCCCAATTACTTTTTTTTCTCATTTGTTCCTGAATATCTTTGGATCACAGCATGATGTCTAGCTTTTGTATGTTTGTCACACTTAAATGTTTCAGATCATCAGACAGCTAATCCATTGTGGTGACCCCTGACAAAGGGAGCAGCCAGAAGAAGAAGAAGAAATCTAAGACTACAGTGGTGTGAAAAGGTGTTTGCCCCTTCCCGATTTCTCATTTTTTTGTATGTTTGTCACACTTCAGTGTTTCAGATGATCAAACAAATTTAAATATTAGACAAAGACAACACAAGTAAATACAAAATGCAGTTTTTAAATAGTGTTTATTATTAAGGCTAAAAACAAAAAAACAAATCTGCATTGGCCTGTGTGAAAATGTAACACCACCACCCCCATTAACACATAAACCTCCTGACTGTCTGTGGTGCAATATTGCACCAGGGAACCTCTTCCCACAGTGGTAAAGATTGTTTTCAAGAAAATATTCAGTTTAGATGTCAGAGATTTCCAAGGCTATAACTTGAAAGTAGTAAGAGATAATGGCTTACTGTCAGTTAGAAAGATGTAGAATATGATCCAAAGTTTGAGATAGGAGTAAATTTATGCACAATAAAAGACTGTTCCACCTCTACACATATGCACCTGTAGCTTCACACTAATGTAATCACTGATGAAGTCATTTTCTCCTTATTCAGTTCTTATTTAGAACTGATTACCTTCATTTTGTCTCTCTGTTAAATCCATTCTTTTCAATCACTTTTTATGAAGCTTTTCAGCTGTTTTCCTGTGGAAACTGTGTTATTTATGGGGTCAAGATTGTTTTCAAGAAAATATTCAGTTTAGATGTCAGAGATTTCCAAGGCTATAAACTTGAAAGTCTAAAGTGATAATGGCTTACTGTCAGTTAGAAAGATGTAGAATATGATCCAAAGTTTGAGATAGGAGTAAATTTACGCACAATAAAAGACTGTTCTACCTCTACACATATGCACCTGTAGCTTCACACTAATGTAATCACTGATGAGTTCATTTTCTTTGTTATGACTCGCTCTCGCCTGTCTCCCGTCTCAGCTGCGCGCACACCTGCGCCTCATCAACCTCGGGCTATATCGCCCGCTCCGTCTGGAGCCTCGGTCTGGAGCCGTCTGCTCATCAACGCTCTTCACTCCAGTGTACGCCTGCTCCCTTACGGCTTGCGCTCCTCGGATTATTCTTCATCCTGCACGTAAGCTATTCTCCACTTACCTTCTCTCCAGTCTCTTCCCTGTGCACAGGTGGATCCTCTGGTGGCGGATATTCCTCTCTCATCCTCGCCATCACTCCCCTCTCCGCGCCAAGCGTGCATCAGGACGCTGTCTTCCAGGCAGGAGACCTGCGGCTTTAGCCAACGCCAGCCACCTGACCACCTGCAAGTAAGCACCAGATTGAATATTAATTCCGCTGGGTGTTTGCCAGCTGTTAACCTCTGTGTGTGCTCTGCCCTTAGGGTTGCCTGGCTGTACGGCGCCTCGTTCCGCCCTCGACGCATCCCGTCCTCCAGCATCACATTACACCCTGCACTCACACACTCAAACACCAATTATTGTTTAATAAAATCATTGAATCACACTCGAGCCTGTGTGCGTGTTCCCTGAGTCCGCACTTATGTCAGTACGGCTCCAGCAAAGCGGCCCAGCGGACAGCGGGCTCGCACACCGTTTTAACATTCTCGAGGTTTGAGTGGACCAGATTACTCACCAGCAGCAGGTAATTTTAAATCAATTGACCCAAATTAACCGCTGGTTGGACCGTCTGGATCCCCCGCAGGCGTTCCATCCGGCTCAGCTTAGTGTCCCGGCTCTCGTTGGTCTCCCAGCTAGCCAGGCTAACCCGGGGCCGCCCACCCGGCTCACTCCTATTCTCACGCCCACGCGCTTCAGCGGAAAACTCGGTGAAGCTCGGGGGTTCCTCCTCCAATGTGAGTCGGTATTCCAGCACGTCCCCGGGGACTTCCCGACTGATCACAGCCAAATCGGGTATATCGCTAACCTTTTGGAAGTGCGAGCGCTAGCTTGGGCCTACGCCGTCATGGCAAGGCCCAGCTACGCGAACCTGACCTATGCCTAATTCATCCATGACTTCATTGAGGCCTTTGATCATTCAGACCGTGACAGTGTGCTAACCACCCAGTTGTTAAACCTTCGCCAGGGTAGCCGGTCAGCTGCCGACTACGCTGTCGACTTCCGGGTGGTGGCAGCGGAAGTTGGGAGGGGAGATGCTGCCCTCTGCAGCATTTTCGCCCGTAGCCTGAGCCCAAGCCTTCGGGATGAACTGGCCAGCCGGGATTTGCCAGAACGACTCTTCCAGTTAATCTCCCTTGTCATTAGTCTCGATAACAGGTTGAGAGAACGGGCCGCCGAGCAGAAGACGTTCAGCCGCTCGAGTTGTTGAAAGTTGAAAGGTGTGTGTCCCATTACATCCTGCATTAAAGTAACACAGCATTTCAGAAAAGGAACGTCATACTAACAGTAAAATATGGTGGTGGTAGTGTGATGGGCTGGGGATGTTTTGCTGCTTCAGGACCTGGAAGACTTCCTGTGGTAAATGGAACCATGAATTCTGCTGTCTACCAAAAAATGCTGAAGGAGAATGTCCGGCCATCTGTTTGTGACCTCAAATGCACTTGGGTTCTCCAGCAGGACAATGATGCAAAACAAACCAGCAAGTCCATCTCTGAATGGCTGAAGAAAAACAAAATGAAGCCTTTGGAGTGGCCGAGTCAAAGTCCTGACCTGAATCTGATTGAAATGCTGTGGCATGACCTTAAAAAGGTGGTTTATGTTCGAAAACCCTCCAATGTAGCAGAATTACAACAATTCTGCAAAGATGAGTGGGCCAAAATTCCTCCACAGTGCTGTAAAAGACTCATTGCCAGTTATCACAAAAGCTTGATTGCAGGTGTTGGTGCTAAGGGTGGCCCAACCAGTTATTAGGTTTAGGGGGCAATCACTTTCTCACACAGTGCCATCTAGAGTTGGATTTTATTTTTAACCCTTTATAATAAACACCTTCATTTAAAAACTGCATTTTCTGTTTACTTGTGTTATATTTGTCTAACATTTAAATTTATTTGATGATCTGAAACATTCAAGTGTGACAAACATACAAAAAAATGAGAACTCACGAAGGGAGAAAACACTTTTTCACACCACTGTATATAGTAAAGTATGTTGTTTGACACCATATTATCAGAAAAGGGAAAATTTCTTGAGTAAAATGTATTTGGAGTAAATACATTATTTTATTTTGCTCCAAAAGATTGAAAAGAACAAAGGGAATGCAATAATGTGTTTAAGCTTAATGTTTATTTTAAAGGGATATAACATACTAATGAACATTTATACAAATGTAAGTATGCCAGATTTAGCAATACTGCTAATTTGCATCAGTAGTCCCCCATCCACAGTGTTTGTTAGTTTTGGTTCAAAATTCATTTAATTTTAACACTATACCCAGGCATTTTTCAAATTTGTGCAAAAGCTACAGAAGTGGACACAATTGTTGGTACCCCTCTGTTAATGAAAGAAAAACCCACAATGGTCACAGAAATAACTTGAATCTGACAAAAGTGGTAATAAATAAAAATTCTATGAAAATTAACCCGTGAAAATCAGGCAATGCTTTTGAATTGTGGTTCAATAGAATTATTTTTAAAAAAACAAACTCATGAAACAGGCCTGGACAAAAATGATGGTACCCTTAACTTTATATTTTGTCGCACAACCTTTTGAGGCAATCACTGCAATCAAACGATTTCTGTAACTGTCAATGAGGCTTCTGCACCTCTCAGCAGGTATTTTGTCCCACTCCTCATGAGCAAACTGCTCCAGTTGACTCAGGTTTGAAGGGTGCCTTCTCCAGACGGCATGTTTCAGCTCCTTCCACAGATGTTCAATAGGATTTAGATCAGGGCTCATAGAAGGCCACTTTAGAATAGTCCAATGTTTCACTCTTAGCCATTCTTGGGTGTTTTTAGCTGTGTGTTTTGGGTCATTATCCTGTTACAAGACCCATGACCTGCGACTGAGACCAAGCTGTTGAATACTGGGCAGCACATTTCTCTCTAGAATACCTTGATAGTCTTGACATTTCATTGTACCCTGCACAGATTCAAGACACCCTGTGCCAGATGCAGCAAAGCAGCCCCAGAACATAACAGAACCTCCTCCATGTTTCACAGTAGGGACAGTGTTCTTTACTTGGTATGCTTCATTTTTGCGTCTGTGAACATAGAGCTGATGTGCCTTGCCAAAAAGTTCCAGTTTTGTCTCGTCTGTCCATAGGACATTCTCCCAGAAGCTTTGTGGCTTGTCAACATGCAGTTTGGCAAATTCCAGTCTGGCTTTTTTATGATTTGTTTTCAACAGTGGTGTCCTCCTTGGTCGTCTCCCATGAAGTCCACTTTGGCTCAAACAACGACGGATGGTGCGATCTGACACTGATGTACCTTGACCTTGGAGTTCACCTTGAATGTGTTTAGAGGTTGTTCTGGGCTCTTTTGTTACCATTCATATTATCCGTCTCCTCCTGCGGCCACGTCCAGGGAGGTTGGCTACAGTCCCGTGGATCTTAAATTTCTGAATAATATGTGCAACTGTAGTCACAGGAACATCAAGCTGCTTGGAGATGGTCTTATAGCCTTTACCTTTAACATGGTTGTCTATAATTTTCTTTCTAATCTCCTGAGACAACTCTCTACTTTGACTTCCTCTGGTCCATGTTTAGTGTGGTAAACACCATGTCACCAAACAGCACAGTGACTACTTGTCACCCTTTAAATAGGCCAACTGACTGATTACAAGTTTGTAGACACCTGTGATGTCAATTAGAGGACATATCTTGGTTGAACATGTCCCTATGGTCACATTATTTTCAATCTTTTCTAGGGGTACCATCATTCTTGTCCAGGCCTCTTCCATGAGTTTGTTTTTTAAAATAATTCTGTTGAACCACAATTCAAAAGCACTGTCTGATTTTCATTGGTTAATTTTATGAATTTTTATTTATTACCACTTTTGACAGATTCAAGTTATGTCTGTGACCATTATGGGTTTTTCTTTCATTAACAGAGGGGTACCAACAATTTTGTCCACCTCTGTATTTGGTTTTGTCATACTGATCTTGTTGATTAGATGACAATTACTTCTACTGAGATTTTTTTTTTTGTAATTTTTAATTACGTTTTATTAATCAAAACAAAAAAAAAAACAAAACTATGTCATATGGATACACTCGTGTGAGTATGTGTGTACATATCATATGTGTTTATTGCTTAATTTCCACCCATCAGTGCAGCAATGAATATGTGGCCCTGGAACATAACAGACTTAACCAATTTTAACCAGCAGCCAGCTGTTTTTTTGTATTTTTTTTTGGGGGGGGGGGGGTGCTTCTTCTTCAAAAATGCACTAGACAGCTATAGACATTGCTGCTGAAGAGCATTACTCAAACTCTTAATATTCACAGTCAAATTTCAGAAAAATATGAGGAAAAAGTCAAAGATATCTCCATAAAATATGTATGTAGTGAGACACAAAGATGTACAGTGCATACAGAAAGTATTCACAACACTTCACCTTTTCCACATTTTATGTTACAGCCTTATTCCAAAATAGATTAAATTAATTTATTTACTCAAAATTCTGCACACAATACCCTATAATGACAACATGGAAAAAGGGTTTTTGAGATTTTTGCAAATTTAATAAAAAATAAAAAACTAAGAAATCACATGTACATAAGTATTCACAGCCTTTGCTCAATACTTTGTTGATGCACCTTTGGCAGCAATTACAGCTTCAAGTCTTTTTGAATATGATGCCACAAGCTTGGCACACCTATCTTTGGGCAGTTTGTCCTGTTCCTCTTTGCAGCACCTCTCACGTTCCATTAGGTTGGATGGGAAGTGTCGGTGCACAGCCATTTTCAGATCTCTCCAGAGATGTTCAATTGGATTCAAGTCTGGGATCTGGCTGAGCCACTCAAGGACATTCACAGAGTTGTCCTGAAGCCACTTCTCTGATATCTTGGTTGTTTGCTTAGGGTTGTTGTCCTGCTGAAAGATGAACCATTGTCCCAGTCTGAAATCAAGAGCGCTCTGGAGCAGGTTTTTAAGGCTTTGAGTGTGACTGTCACTGAATTGCGACATAATCCCTAGTGGTTAACAGTGGTAAATATTTTTTGTCAATAAAATAGTTCAGATTTCCAAGGATATAGCTTGAATGTGGTAAGAGATAATGGCTTACTGTCAGTTAGAAAGATGTAAAATATGATTCAAAGTTTCAGATAGGAGTGATTTTATGCAACTAATTTGCAAAATGCCATGGCAGCTATATTGAATTGCATAACTTAGTCAAAAGCGGACTTTGGACATATTTACACAAAGAATGGTTCAGTCTTTTGACACTGTTTTTTGTACAGGTGTACGTCATCATCTTATCTTCAAAGTATATGAACAAGAAATCAGTACAATGTAAAAAAAAGAAAAAAAATTTCACTTACCGGCAGCTAAGGGGACTTGCTTGCTGCTGTGGTCAGTGCGTTTTCATCCATCGTGGTCGTTATTTTGCGTTCTGTTGGTCATTCACGCTTTCTACCACATCTACAAAATCTTATGATTATCCCACATTAATTTTGCTTGTATCCCATGGCTATTTTCTGTGTACGAAGCCGTCTAAGTGACGGTGCACAACGATGGATGACGGCCATATTAGCTTTCTGAGCTAAAAGAAGGGAATACAGGAAAAGGAAAGAAGAAGTTCTTCTTCTTTGGTGTTACATGTCAGCCATGATTCCTCCAATGCGTGTCTGCCATCTTCTGAACTGCCACGATCAGTACAAGTCGTCAGTATAGCTGGGGAGTACAGGGATGTCAGAATTATTTGACAAGAGCAGCGCCACACTCTGCCACTAGGAGCACGCAAAATCTCACACTCAAAGGGTTAATCTAGGATGTTTCTGTACATTGCTGCATTAATCTTTCCCTTTATCCTGACCATTGGGTTCTTGGTCACCTCCCTGACTAAGGCCCTTCTCCCCGATCATTCAGTTTAGATGGCTGGCCAGCTCTATGAAGAGTCCTGGTGGTTCCAAACTTCTTCCATTTACAGATGATGGAGGCCGCTGCCCTCACTGGGACCTTCAAAGCAGCAGAAATTTTTCTGTACCCTTCCCCAGATTTGTGCCTCAAGACAATCCTGTCTCGGAGGTCTACAGACAATTCCTTTGACTTCATGCTTGGTTTGGTCTCTGACATGAACTGTCGACTGTGGGACCTTATATAGACAGGTGTGTGCCTTTCCAAATCTTGTCCAATAAACTGAATTTGGACTCAAATTAGGCAGCGCGGTGGCGGAGTGGTTAGCACTGCGGCAGCACAGCAACTCACCCTTGGCCGGGGGATCCTGGGTTCGATCCCAGCCCACGACCAACAGTGATCTGTGTGGAGTGTGCGTGTTCTCACAATACAGGCGCATCCGTCAGGCGGAGAGGAGGCTAAGAGACTGCTCCTCTCCCTCACAGCCCTCTTATACCCCGGGTGGCGGCGGAACCGGAAAGGTGGAGCCACCTCCCATGTCACACAATAACATGTCCTCAAAACCCAACACAACAGTCCCTCCCCCCTTCAAAAATGGTCCAAAACACACGCATACAATCGAACCACTCCCCAATATGGAACCGTAATCATGCACTAAAAAAAAAAAACTAAACAGAAATACCTAAAAGGCCTATCACATTCACTCAAAACAACTAAAACTAGGGGGAACAGGTGGACTACCGTCCCACCCCCACACGGCAAGACGGATTATTCTGCCGTCTACACTAAATGAACAGTCCCACTAAACAAGAACTGTCTTGTTCCTAAAAATAATATAAAACACAAAATAGGGGACTTCCGGTGACGCGCAACAGCATGGACGCATAAAAATTGAGCTCTGGCTCTAGCTCTATTTTTCCCCTAGACTCGAGATCCAAATCTGGGAAAAGCCGCAATATTTTGCTGCCATAATGAGCGGGGACAAATCCAAGAAAGGCAGATATGGGCTACGAAACAATTCCGATAATGAAGCAATAAAAGAAATCTCGGCTAATGAAACGGACCTAGCATCGGACCAACATGGTGACCACATGGCTGGTTTGGACCTGATTCGAGTTACCGTGAGCGAGGCCGTGGCAGCTGGAATGGCAACTCTCTGAGCTGAATTAAAAACAGATCTACAAGATTTTCGTTCAGTAATTCGTGAGGATATGAAGAAACAAATGGATGAATTCACAGCGGAAATACAGCAACAGCTCCAGGAAACCGCTAAACAAGTGCATGACGCGGGAGAACGTATAAAACAGACTGAGGAAAATATGGCAGAACTGGAGAATTGGAACATTGGCGTCAAAAACACGCTTGTTCAACTGTTACAAAATCAGCGGACACTTGAGGATAAGGTATCCGAAATGGCGGGCCGGGCCAGGCGGAATAATATTCGCATATACGGGGTACCTGAGGACTCAGAGCAAGGCACATCTGTAACTTCCTTTGCCGAAAGTCTCATTAAAAAAGAGTTTGGTGATGTTTTAGGCCAAGACTACGACCTCGGCATTGAACGTGCCCATCATGCCTTGGGCCCAAAGCCGCCAGCGAGTGCCCCGCCACGTTCAATAATAGTCCGCTTCCTCCGGTTCACAGTTAAGGAAGAAATACTCCGCGCTGCATGGAAAAAGGTAATACTCATTCACAACAAGCAAGTGTATTTTGACCATGACTACGCGGTGGAAGTACAGAAAAGAAGAAAAGAATATATCCCCGTTAAAAGAGCTCTGAAGGAGAAAGGGATTTGCTTTCAAACTCCACTCAACAAGATGCGTATTTTTTACGCATCAGGAAGTGTCCTCTACAATAGTGCCACAGAAGCCACGGAAGATTTACAAAGGCGAGGCATCGCCACGGTTCAGATCACCGCTGCCAGAAACAGAGCTGCTCAGATGATGACGGAGGAGATGCTGATGCAGCTTTTGCCATGGGAGACGCAGAGGACCAGCCGTGAGGATTTCCACAAACACATCCGGGAGAAGCTGAGTGAGTTTCGGCAGATGTCAGAAGAAACAACGGTAGACTAATGAGTACTCCGCGAGAACACACGGCCTTACTATGGTGAGAATAGTTGTTCTGGATTATTCACGATCATGACTCTGTAGTCTTATCCGATCTCACTATTGATGAAAGGGCTGGAGCCTGCAGACTCGAGCTGAGGGTCACCAGACTACTTTGTTTCTATTTAACTACTGATCATCCTTTATTATTATTGTTTTTTTTGTTTGTTTGTTTGTTTTTTTTCCCCACGATGCTCACCGTGGAGAGGGGCCCCACCTTGTGGCCAGTCCCCTCTTTTTTCAAGGCCCACATTGTATCCTTCTTATTGGAAACCCAGTTCAATGTTATGTTGTTTTACTGTTCAGCATGTTCACATTTCACAGTTGTTGTTCTGAGGTCTGGGATGATATTTTGTTCTTACATGCTAAGCTACGTCTTTTAAATATTATAATATACTGTCACTAAATGTTAATGGAGTGAATAACCCTGTAAAAAGAAGTGAACTGGTGGTAAAGATGAAAAAAGAGAAAGTAGATATTGCAAATTGGCAAGAAACTCATCTATCCAACACAGAACATGATAAATTAAAAAGAATGGGTTTCAAAAATACATATTATTCCTCTCATAGAAGTGGTAAAAAACGGGGAGTAGCTATTTTGATTTCTAATAGAATTAATTTTGAATTTATATCTGAATCAAGCGACAAAGAAAGCAGATATATTTTAGTGAAAGGTAAAATTAACCATAAAGAGGTTACATTATGCTCCCCCCGGAAGTAATATTGGCTTCTATAAAAAAGTTTTTGATTTTATGATTTTCATTACCTCCACCATACATTGGACCTTGTTTTGACATATGGCATAGAAATAGAAAATCTTGTAGTGTCTCCTCATAACCCTGTACTGTCAGACCATTGTCTGTTAACCTTTGATTTTACTATTTCTGACTATTTGGCTCCTAAAGAAAAATATTATTACAGTAGATGCCTCTCAGATGATGCTGTTTCCAAATTTATGCAGATTGTTTCCTCTATGCCATGTGTCAACACAACGGAAATAAGCTATAGACAGCTTGCTCCTTCTGTAATTGATAACATGGTGGATAGTGTTTCAGCTTCTCTGCATCAGACTCTAGACTTGGTGGCCCCCTTAAAAAAGAAAAAGTCTAATCAGAGATTTCTAACTCCTTGGTTCAACACAGAAACTCATACCTTAAAACAGAAGACTCGTCAATTAGAAAGAAAATGTCACTCTACTAATTTAGATGAAATCTATTTAGCTTGGAGAAATCATCTTTTAATTTATAAAAAATCTCTTAGAAAAGCTAGAACGAGTTATTACTCTGCATTAATTGAAGAGAACAAGAATAATCCCAGGTTTCTTTTCAGTACTGTAGCCAGGTTGACAAAGAGTCAGGACTCTGTCAATCCTAGCATTCCCTTAGAGCTTACTAGTCAGGACTTTATGAACTTTTTCAATAATAAAATTTCATCCATCAGAGATAAAATCAATCAGATTCTTCCCACAGTTAACTTAAATACTGTAACTACTACAACTCCTTCTATTGATGTCTGTCTTGATGAGTTTACTCCAATCGACCTTTGTGAGTTAGACAAAATAGTTTCCTCATCCAAACCTTCAACTTGTCTTTTAGACCCTATTCCTACCAGGTTATTTAAAGAAGTCTTCCCACTTATTGGTAGCTTTATTCTTCATATAATCAATTCTTCATTAACTTTAGGCCATGTACCGCAGGCTTTTAAAACGGCTGTAATTAAACCCTTACTCAAAAAGCCAACGCTAGATCCAGGAGCTTTAGCTAACTATAGACCAATCTCTAATCTCCCTTTCATTTCAAAAATCTTAGAAAGAGTTGTTGCTATGCAATTATTTGACCACCTGCAGGGAAATGGTTTACTTGAAGAGTTTTAATCTGGGTTTAGAATCCATCATAGTACTGAAACAGCCTTAGCGAAGGTCACTAATGACCTCCTCATTGCATCTGATAATGGACTAGTTTCTGTACTTGTCCTTTTAGACCTTAGTGCAGCTTTTGATACTATCGATCATAATATTCTACTAGAATAGAATATTATGAATTAGAACACTATGTTGGACTTAATGGAACTTCGTTGCAATGGTTTAGATCTTATTTATCTGATAGGTTCCAGTTTGTTCATGTAAATAATGAGTTTTCTTTCAACTCAAAGCTTAGTCGTGGAGTTCCACAGGGATCTGTGCTTGGCCCTACTCTTTTTAGTTTATATATGCTTCCGTTAGGCAACATTATTAGAAAGCACTGTATACATTTTCATTGTTATGCAGATGACACACAATTATATCTGTCAATGAAGCCAGATGATAGTAATCAATTGGCCAAGTTAGAAGCCTGTCTTAAGGAAATCAAAGCTTGGATGACTTGTAATTTCCTGCTATTAAATTCAGATAAGACTGAAGTCATTCCTGTTGGTCCAAAAAACCTTAGAAATTCCTTTCCAAATCAAACTTTCAGTTTGGATGTGGTTTCTCTTTCTCTTAATAGCTCTGTGAGGAACCTTGGAGTTATTTTTGATCAGGATTTGTCCTTCAATTCACATATTAAATTTGTTTCTAAGACTGCCTTCTATCATTTGCGTAATATTGCCAAGATTAGGAGCATCTTGTCTCAGAGTGATGCTGAGAAACTGATCCACGCTTTTGTTAGCTCGAGATTAGATTATTGTAATTCTTTATTATCAGGCTGTCCTAAAACATCTTTAAAAAGTCTTCAGCTGATCCAAAATGCTGCAGCAAGAGTTTTAACAGGTACTAGAAAGAGAGATCATATCTCTCCAGTTCTGGCCTCCCTTCATTGGTTTCCCATAGAGTTTAGAATTAAGTTTAAAATCCTTCTTCTTACTTACAAAGCTCTAAACAATCAGGCTCCTTTTTATTTAAAAGATCTGATACTACCGTATTATCCTAACAGAGCACTACGCTCCAAAAATGCAGGATTATTTGTAATACCTAGAATCTCCAAAAGTACAATGGGAGGCAGAGCCTTCAGTTATCAAGCTCCTCTCCTGTGGAATCAGCTGCCAATCTGGATTCGGGAGTCAGACTCGATCTCTGTTTTTAAGAATAGGGCTAAAACCTACCTTTTTGATATAGCCTACAATTAGGGAGGGATCATGTGTTTCTGAACCCTCCCTTAGTTATGCTGCTAATAGGTTTAGTCAGCTGGGGGACCTCCAGTAATGCACTGGGCCTCACTCCTTTCCTCACTCTCTATGAAATATTTTTTTTTGCTGGTCATTAACATCTGTTTGTTCTCTCCCATAGATTGAGTCCCCATCGTGCTGTTTGCTCTCTACATGTCTGTTCTTTTCTTCTTCTCTATCCCCTCACCCCCCAGCCAGTCACAGCAGATGACTGCCCCTCCCTGAGCCTGGTTCTGCTGGAGGTTTCTTCCTGTTAAAAGGGAGTTTTTCCTCTCCACCGTCGCCAAGTGCTTGCTCACAGGGGATCGCCTGATTGCTGGGGTCTTTCTGCAACTGTGGGGGTCCCCCCCTACAGTTGATAGTGCTATGAGATGACTGTTGTTGTGAAATGGTGCTATATAAATAAAGTTGAATTGAATTGAATTGAATTGAATTTGACTACTAAAGAATCTCATGGACCTTTAATTTTTCCTGGAGACCTTAATTTATTGTTAAACCCCGAATTGGATACAACAAATATTAGAAGGAAACGTCTGCCTATAGAGAAACGTGTAAAAAAATGCTTTCAGATTTAGGACTTATTGACGTGTGGCGCCCTGTACACAGATCTGCCCCTGGATTTACATTTTACTCCGCGCCCCATTCTTTCCACTCAAGGATAGATTATTGTTTCATGTATAATAAAGACTTAAACAGGATAAAAGAATGTAGAATTGGTCAAAGAGATATCTCTGACCATTCTGGAATTTACCTAAGTTTACACCTTGACGTCAGACAGAGAAAAACACTATGGAGATTAAATACAGGGATGCTAAATGATCTCTCCTTTCTACAGTCCATGACAACCGATCTAAATTTGTACCTACAGGATAACAATAATGGTGAGACAAACCCCAGCATCGTGTGGGATGCAGCTAAAGCGGTTCTGAGGGGGAAAATAATAGCAAGGTCGGCTATGCTTAAAAAGCAAAAGACCCAATAATTGTTACGACTACAAGAGAGACTGAAAGATCTAGAATGAATGAATGAACTGAATGAATCTTTATTTCGGATAGATTAAAAGTACAGGTTAAAAGAAACTGAATAATATAACAAAGGGGGAAAGAAAATCCAACAAGGTCAAATTAGACAATAACTTCTCTGATTATACAGTTCAACATAAGTTATCTGAAATGGGTGATGGCTGAAGCCGCAGCTTATATTGCCCACCCATGTTCCATCCAAGAATTCAAAAGAAAAAAACAAAACAAGAGCGATTACAATTCAGAACAAAGCTAAGACAAAATGTGACAAAAAACTAAGCTACAACACAACGCAGGCTGGATATGACAATCCTTATGTGATTTTACATGTCATCTTGTATATATGTTAGGAGTATTTCTTCCTTTAGTTTTTGTTTAAATTGTCCAAGCGTTGTACATGATTTTAATTCAGGTCCAAAATCGTTCCATAATCTGACTCCTTGCACTGAAACACAGTGTTGCTTGGTGGTAGTTCTCACTGAAGGTTTTTGAAATATACATGTTCCTCTGAAATTATATTGTTTCTCCCTTATTTAGAACAACTTTTGGATATTTGCGGGCAGTGATAGATTCTTCACTTTAAACATTATTATTGCAGTTTTAAAGTCAACCAGATCTTTCAACTTGAGAGCTTTTAATTTAAGAAAAAGTGGGTTTGTTGGTTCCCCGTAAGCATCTTTGTTTATTATTCAAATAGCTCTCTTCTGAAGCATAAAGACTGGATATATGTTTGTTTTATATGTATTTCCCCATACTTCATTACAATATGTCATGTATGGGAGTATTAATGAATGATACAAGGTATATAGTGTGGGTTGATTCAGCAAATATTTCACTCTGTGTAGTATTGCAATTGATTTGGGTATTTTACCTTTCATATAATTAATATGTGACTTCCAACACAGTTTATTATCAATTATTACTCCAAGAAATTTAGTTTCAGATACCCTTTCAATCTCTACACCATTTACACTGAGTTTAGATACTGAGTTGTTGTGATGGTTGTTCAAGACTATAAATTTTGTCTTACTTAAATTGAGTGTTAATTTGTTTGAATCAAACCACAGTTTAAGCTTTCCTAATTCCTTTCCGAGTGTATCCAGAAGTTGTTCCAAATTGCTTCCACTGCATAATAGATTAGTGTCATCGGCAAACAATATTAAGTCCATTTTTTCTGAAATTTTACATATATCATTGATATACATATTGAATAACAATGGCCCCAAAACTGAACCCTGTGGGACTCCACAAGTAACATTCAGTAACTGTGAGTTTTTGTTACCAACACATACATCCTGATATCTATTCTTTAAGTAACTACTTAACCAGAACAGTGCTACCCCTCTAATACCACAATTTTGTAGTTTCTTTAATAATAAATTATGGTCCACTGTATCAAATGCTTTTTTAAGATCCAGGAATACCTCAACTGAATACTCTTTATTTTGAATGGCAGTTGATATTTTTTCTATAAATTCCATTAGAGCAAATGCAGTTGTCCTCTTGTGTCTGAACCCATATTGCTGCTCACACAATAAATTATTCTTCAGTATGAAGTTGTCAATTCTCTCATAGAATATTTTTTCAAGTATCTTGGAAAATTGCGGCAATAGTGAAATTGGTCTATAGTTTGAGAATTCCCCTCTGTCACCCGTCTTGTATATCGGAATTACTTTAGCTATTTTCATTGCATTGGGAAATATACCTGTTTGGAAAGACAGGTTACAGATATACGTCAGTGGTTTCACTAAGCATTCAATAATAGTTTTGACTAAGAGCATGTCAATACCATCACAGTCCATAGATGTTTTACTTTTAAACGATTTAACAATTTCAATGACCTCTCTCTCGTCTGTGTTCTTTATGAAAATGGAGTCTTTTATAGCAGTGTTATTGCTTATTGTATCACCTGTAGGCGCCGTAATGGGTATTTCTTGAGCCAAGTTAGGACCAATGTTAACAAAAAAGTTATTAAATTCATCTGCAGGTGAAGCTGCATTCACACTCTGAGTCATTTTGTTATTTTTTGAAAAATCGGTTGGGTAGCTTGTATTTCTGCTTTTATTTCCAAGAATACTGTTAAGTATTGTCCATGTATTTTTAATACTGTCTCTGTTTTTCTCCAGTTCTTTACTGTAATAGTCTCTCTTACTACATCTTATTATATATGTTAACTTATTTTTGTATGTTTTATACCGCTGCTCTGCTTCTTTTGTCCTTTTCTTTAGGAAAGCTTCTTTAGGAAAGCTAGAGAAAACACAACTGACAAAAAAAAGTCCCACTGTAACACAACAAATAAGACAAGTTAAACAAGACATAGATAGGATACTAGGTGAGGAAGTAGAGAAAAATTTACGGTTTATGAAACAGAGATATTATGAGGCAGGATCTAAGGCATCTAAATTGTTGGCATGGCGACTTAAGAAACAACAAGCAGAAAATTCAATCTACAAAATGAAAGATCCTATAAGTTGCAACATTTTAACTGATTTGGATGGTATTCAAAAATCATTTGAAACATATTACAAAAGCCTATATAGCCAATCTGTGCCGATTAATAAAAATGCAGTAGTTGATTTTTTGGACTCTTTGGATCTTCCCTCACTCAGCACAGATGCAAATAATAAGCTTATGTCACCAATAACACGTGAGGAAATTGACAAGGCCATCTCTAACCTTAAACCTAACAAGTCTCCTGGTACTGATGGGTTCCCCCCTGAATGGTACAAGAAAATGAAAGAAAGTCTGATACCTCTACTAGAAACCAGTTTCAATTATATTCTGAAAGGAGGCCCTGTACCTCCATCCTGGAAGGAAGCCTTTATATCTGTTATACCAAAAGAGGGAAAGGATAAAATAGACTGCAAATCATATAGACCAATAAGTGTATTGAACACAGATTATAAATTATACACAACTATTTTGGTCAAACGAATGGACACTGTGATGCCCTCACTGATTGATGAAGACCAAACAGGCTTCCTTAAAAACAGACAAACTTCGGATAATATAAGAAGAGCTCTACATATAATTGAACAGATTAATAAAAGAAAGATAAATTCAGTTATTCTCAGTCTTGACGCTGAAAAAGCATTCGACTCAGTTCAGTGGGACTTTCTCTATTTAGTAATGAAGAGATTTGGATTCTGTACTGATTTTATAAAATGCATTCAAGCCCTTTACTCTTCCCCTACTGCTAGAATAAAAATAAACGGGAGTCTTTCTAATTTTAGATTAGATTAGATTAGATTCAACTTTATTGTCATTACACATGTATGAATACAAGGTAATGAAACACAGTTTAGCATCCAATCAGAAGTGCAAAGGACAGCAGTGCAGTATATACAGTAATTGACAGTATGTGCAATTTAAGCAAATATATGCAGCAGCGCAGAAAGTTAAGAGTACCGTTATGTGCAAATAATGTACAATAAGTTAGATGGGCAGTTATGTACAGGTGAGGATGGTAAGAGATGATGGTAAGAGAGTCAGCAGGGAACTAAGTTCAATAACGTGACAGCTGTTGGAAAGAAACTGTTCCTAAACCTGCTGGTTCTAGTCCGAAGGCTTCTGAAATGCCTTCTGGAAGGGAGAAGCTGGAACAGTCCATGAGCAAGATAGTTGGAGTCCCTAAGAATGCTGCGTGCCTGGCCCAGACATCTTTTCCTGTAGACGTCCTCTATAACTGGAAGTGGAGTCCCTGTGATGCGTTGGGCGGTTTTCACCACCCGCTGCAGCGCCTTACGGTCAGCGACAGAGCAGCTCCTATGCCAGACTGTGACACAGTTGGTCAGGGTGTTCTCTATCACGCAGCGGTAGAAGTTGCCCAGGATGTCAGTTGACAGATGGTTCTTCTTCAGTGTCCTCAAGAAGAAGAGGCGCTGATGGGCCTTCTTGATCAGGCTGGTGGTGTTAACTGACCAGAACAGGTCCTCCGAGATGTGGGTCCCCAGGAATTTGAAGCTGGGGACACATTCAACAGCTATGCCATTGATATGGATGGGGTCATGTGTCTCTCCCCTCTCCTTCTTGTAGTCCACTATGAGCTCCTTGGTTTTGCTGGTGTTAAGGAGCAGGTTATTGTCAGCGCACCAAGTAGCCAAGTGCTCAACCTCTGCCCTGTAATCTGACTCATCGTTGTCCCTGATGAGTGCAATCACCGTGGTGTCATCTGCAAACTTTATGATGGAATTGGATCCATACATAGGCCTGCAGTGATGGGTGAAGAGGGAGTAGAGGAATGGGCTGAGCACACAGCCCTGTGGTACACCAGTGTTGAGTGTGATGACGGAAGAACGGTTGGGGCCTGACCTAACATGCTGGGGTCTGTTGGTTAGAAAATCCATGATCCAGTTGCAGGTGGAGGTACTGATTCCCAGGTCCCCAAGTTTAGTGATCAACTTGGAGGGGATAACTGTGTTGAATGCTGAGCTGAAGTCAACAAACAGCATTCTTGCATAGGTGTTCTTGTCATCCAGGTGTGAGAGTACATAGTGCAACGCTGTAGAAACCGCATCCTCTGTATTCCTGTTGCTCTGGTAGGCAAACTGGTGAGGGTCCAGTGTAGGGGGCAGGCATTTTTTGAGCTGTGCCAAGACCAGTCGCTCAAAGCACTTCATGACTATGGGCGTCAGTGCCACAGGGCAATAGTCATTTAGGCACGATGGTGTTGGATGTTTCGGCACTGGTACTATAGAAGTGGTCTTGAAGCACGCTGGTACCACGGCCTGGGCCAGGGACAGGTTGAAGATGTCTGTGAAGACCCCTGCCAGCTGCTCAGTGCATGCCCTCAGCACACGCCCAGGAATGCAGTCAGGGCCAGCAGCCTTACGTACGTTGACATGACTCAGTGCGATACGGACGTCGGTGTGGGTGAGTGTGAGGTGATGGAGGTTGTCAGAGGGTGGGAAATTGATGTTCTTTTTGTTATTGTCCTTGTCAAAACGAGCATAGAAGTCATTTAGCTCATTGAGAAAGGGCACAGTCATGGCTATAGGTATGGAGTTGCTGGGCTTATAATCAGAGATAGCTTGAATGCCCTGCCACATGCGTCGGGGGTCAGAGTCCCCAAAATGTTCCTCCACCTTCAGCTTGTAGCTGTGCTTGGCCTTCTTGATGCCCCTCTTCAGATCTGCCCTGGATGAACTGTAGGCCTGTGCATCACCAGTTCTAAAGGCATTGTTACTGTGGAAGATGTGAAAATGACGAGGCAGAGTTCTTTCTAAGAGTCAGCTTTATTCACATCTCCATCATTTCAAAGCAGAGCAAAAAGAGAGTGAAACAGTAAACTCTCGTCCTTAAATATCAGGGACTTCACACCTCGTAGATCACATGTCACACAGACCACCTTGCCTAATAAAGACAGTCACAATGCATTTCACCACCTTGCATAATAAAGACAGTCACAATGCATTTCTCTCCATGATATCACTTCCACTGTCTCCCATGCATCCTTTCCTTAATCCCTTAATTGACCCCCCACAGTCTCCAGCCTTGCATACCAAGGCTAAGATTCCTGCCTTTGTTCTGACCTAAAATGTGAGTCACAAAACCGGTCCAACAGGCCAACAGGTCCCATGTGTGTTCACCACACAAGCCCCCCCAGCATTTTAGAAAAACAGAACAACAATGAAGATAACCACATGCATGCCATGATAGCATCAATACACATCAGTCCACATGCTGGATAGGCTTCAGCCTCCTGCCGAATCTGCTGTAGCTGGGGTTCACCGTCTCTGCGGCGCTGTCACGCTGGGGGTTTGCCGTCTGGGGGCGGAAACCTTTTGTCAGTCTCTGCGGGTGTTCTGGGGAAACATTACTTTGGGAAACATTACTGTGTGAAACCCTTCGTGGTGGTCTACCTCGCCGCGGGGCCTTTGCCAACAGTACTTCCTCATCTGCCACCACAAGAGCGGGTTTAAGTCTGTTTATGCCAATTTTCTCTTTCCTACCCCCCAAATCTAGCAAAAACTGCTTGTCTCCTGTTTCTAGCACTCTGAATGGTCCGTCATAAAGCGGCCACAACGGGGTTCGATGCGCATCGTGTCTAACAAAAACAAACTCTGCGTTCTTCAAAGTTTTAGGCACAAAAACATGCAGAAAACTGTGGTGCATGGGGCTGAGCAGCGTGCTTGATTCTATGTTACTCCGCAACAGCTGAGACGGGGAGGCGTTAGGCGCAGGGTTATCTGGGAGAAACTCCCCAGGCAGCCGAAGTGGCTGCGCAAACACGAGCTCCGCTGGTGAGGCTTCTAGATCCTCTTTAGGTGCAGAACGCAACCCCAATAACACCCATGGTAACTTGTTAACCCAATTTGTATCCATCAGTGACGCTCTGAGAGCCGCTTTCAATGACCTATGAAAATGTTCGCATAACCCGTTAGCCTGCGGATAGTACGCGGTTGTGCGGTGAATTGTGACACCCAGGCTGCGGGCCATTGTCAACCAAAGCTCGGAAACAAATTGAGGGCCGCTGTCGGACGTAACGTCCAACGGAACGCCGAAGCGCGCCACCAAAGCTGTTAAAAACGTGCGCGCCACTTCCTCGGCTGTGGTTGATGCCAGCGGGACCACTTCAGGCCAGCGCGTGGTGCGGTCCACCATTGTCAGAAGATGTGCGCACCCCTGTGACAGCGGGAGGGGTCCAACGAGGTCCACATGAACGTGACCGAACCTCTTGGCCGGAATGTGAAACTGTTCCAAAGGAGCCCTCGTGTGCCTGTGTACTTTGGCTCGTTGACACGCCGTGCAGGCTGCTGCCCACTCTTTGACCTGTTTGCGGAGGCTCGGCCACACAAATTTCTCTCCCACCATTTTGAATGACGCGCGCACTCCAGGGTGCGCCAAAGAATGAACCGAGTCAAAAACGCGGCGGCGCCACGCGACCGGTACTACTGGACGCGGCCGTCCATTGGAGACATCGCAGATTAGGGGGGGCATACCGTCTTGCAGCACCCTGCTCTCCAGCCTTAACCCTGTTGGTCCAGACTGAAGCGCGCGCACGTCCGCGTCATTAACCTGCTCCGTGGCCATGTCTGCATAATCTAACCCTACGCTGACTGGGGCCGCCACGGCGCGCGAGAGGCAATCTGCCACTACATTGAGTTTGCCCGCCACATGCTGAATATCAGTGGTAAACTCTGATATGGCGGCCAGCTGTCTCTGCTGCCGGCCCGACCACGGTTCAGAGACCTTGGCCATCGCGAATGTTAGCGGTTTGTGATCAACGAACGTGGTGAAAGCGCGTCCTTCCAGCCAGAACTGAAAGTGGCGGATGGCCAAATGGAGAGCGAGCAGCTCCCTGTCAAACGTGCTGTATTTACGTTCGCTATCGCGCAAGGTCCTGCTGAAAAATGCGAGGGGCTGCCAAACCCCGGCTACATGTTTCTCCACGACGGCCCCTATGGCCACCTCTGACACGTCAGTGGTGAGCGCTATGCGGGCCGTTGGGTCTGGGTGTGCCAACAACGCAGCCCTTGCTAAAGCTGCTTTCACCTCCGAGAGCGCTTGGTCCCGCTCCGGGGACCACTCGACCTTATCCGTGGGTTTCTTTTTTTTGAGTGCGGCATACAGCGGCTGCATGAGTTGCGCCGCGCGGGGGAGAAAACGGTTATAAAAATTCACCATTCCCAAAAACTCCTGCAACGCCCTGACCGTCTGCGGCCGGGGAAAATCTGCCACAGCGCGCACTTTGTCAGGCAGCGGAACTGCTCCTTCGGGGGAGACGCGGTGTCCTGAAAAATCGATCTGCGCCACCCCGAACTGACACTTCGTTGGGTTGATTATTAATCCGTGATCTCCCAACCTTCGGAAAACTGTGGCCAGGTGTTTTTCGTGTTCGTCTTCGGACGCGCTGGCTACCAAAATATCGTCCAGATAGACGAACACGAAAGGGAGATCGCGAAGCACCGCGTCCATCATGCGTTGGAACGTCTGAGCAGCCCCTTTATGTCCGAATGGCATGCGTAAAAACTCGAATAAACCAAACAGAGTTATTACCGCTGTTTTGGGTATGTCCTCAGCGCGCACTGGGACTTGGTGGTAACCGCGGACCAAGTCTATTTTAGAAAAAATGCGCGCCTCTGCCAAATGAACCGAAAAATCTTGGATATGTGGGATTGGGTAGCGGTCATGCGCTGTAGCGTTGTTTAACCTGCGGAAATCCCCGCAAGGGCGCCATGATCCGTCAGCTTTCGGGACCATATGTAGGGGGGAAGCCCACGGACTGTTTGAACGTCAGATAATGCCCAACCTCTCCAGGTTGGCGAACTCCTCACGCGCTATGGCTAGTTTAACTGCATCCAAGTGCCGAGCTTTTGCAAAAACGGGCGGTCCGGTAGTGGTAATAAAATGCTCCACCCCGTGCTTAGCGACTGTTGCCGAAAAAGTGGGGACAGTGAGTGCTGGGAACTGAGTGAGCAGTGTGTGGAACTTACCGCCTGCTGCTGTGACGTTGGCTTGTGCTGTTGGCGGGGCCACTCGCGCTGTACAGGGGATAGAATCAAAAGAAAGTGCATTAACCAGGCGCCTGTTAGCGAGATCAACCAACAACCCATGTGAGCACAAAAAATCAGCCCCCAGCATATTGAAATTTACTGTTGCTACAACAAAAGTCCACTCATACGCACGGCCGTGTAGAGACAGAAACAGAGTCTTCTCACCAAAGGTCTTAATCTCCGAGCCGTTCGCCGCTGTCACCCGGGGACCTCCAGAACCAGCCAGTCTGTCCGCGTAGGAAGGTGTGATGAAACTCAACTGGGAACCTGTGTCGACAAGGAACTGCCTCCCGAAGTGTGTGTCCGACAAGTAGAGCAGCTTGTTCTCTTCCCTGAGGGCCGCGGCTGCTACCGACCCCCGGTCTTGGCGTTTCCCAAACTGGCATGGCGGTACACACTTGCGTGCCCTCTCTGCGAAGCGGCGATGGTAGAAACAAAAGACGTCCGGTCCACGCTCCCTGGCCCTTGCCGCCGCCGTCGTCGGTGAGTCTGGCACCGCTGCCTCTGGCCTCCTGTCGTCTCTGGTCGTCGCGCCGAGTTCCGCTGCAGCTGCCGTGGCTGCGCGCCGCTTGGTGGCGTTGACAATCTACTGCGCCTCTCGGCCCAGCGCGCGGTGGTCCCGTAGGGCCAACAGTGGCGAACTGGCCAGAACTGCTCTCGCTGCTGACGGTAGAGTTCTGAGGAAGAGGTGGGTGAAAATGAAGTTATCATCGTCAGAGTCTTTCAACCTCAACAACTTCTCCAACAGGCTCGCGGGCATGTCGTTTTCCCCCTCCGTCAGCGCCAGGAGCCTCTCTGCTTGCTCCTCCGAAGAGGGGGTGAATTGCTGGATGAGTGCAGCCTTCAGCGTGCCGTATTTGTCGCTCTCCGGCGGCTGGTCAATCAGGCTCTCCACATGCTGGGCCGTGTTGTTGTCCAGCTTTGCGACTACGTGGTAGAATTTCGTGGCATCTACCGATATCCCCCGGAGGTTGAACTGCCCCTCAACCGTGTTGAACCAGGAGCGCGGATTGTTCTGCCAGAAGTCTGGTAGCTGGACTGTAGCGGCATTCGCTTGGCTAGGGGCTCCTGACGCGGCTGGCCCGGGGGAATTTTCTTCTTCCATGATACGTCTCGGGTCACCAGTGTGGAAGATGTGAAAATGACGAGGCAGAGTTCTTTCTCAGAGTCAGCTTTATTCACATCTCCATCATTTCAAAGCAGAGCAAAAAGAGAGTGAAACAGTAAACTCTCGTCCTTAAATATCAGGGACTTCACACCTCATAGATCACATGTCACACAGACCACCTTGCCTAATAAAGACAGTCACAATGCATTTCACCACCTTGCATAATAAAGACAGTCACAATGCATTTCTCTCCATGATATCACTTCCACTGTCTCCCATGCATCCTTTCCTTAATCCCTTAATTGACCCCCCACAGTCTCCAGCCTTGCATACCAAGGCTAAGATTCCTGCCTTTGTTCTGACCTAAAATGTGAGTCACAAAACCGGTCCAACAGGTCCCATGTGTGTTCACCACATTATGTGCCTTTAGCAGAAGCCACACTTCTCTGTTCATCCACGGCTTCTGATTTGGGTACGTGGTGATCTGTCTTTCCGTGGTGACACTGTCAATAGTGGTGTTGATATGGTCGAGGACTGAGTGGGTGTTAGAGTCGATGTTTATGTGGGAGCCACAGGTAGCCTGAGAGGTGAACATACTCCAGTCTGTGTTCCTAAACTTTTCCTGGAGTACAGAGTCAACCCCCTCTGGCCACACTTTGATGGTCCTCACTGATGGCTTCACCCGGTTAATGAGCGGTACATACTTGGGGGTAAGGAACAAAGATAAGTGATCAGACTGACCTAGGTGGGGGAGGGGAGTTGCTGTGTAGGCTCCCACAATATTGGTGTAAACATGATCCAATGTTTTGTCCCCTCTTGTGTGACAGGAGACATGCTGGTAGAATTTAGGAAGCACTGTCTTGAGGTTAGAGTGGTTAAAATCACCCGCCACAATAAATGCTGCCTCTGGGTGTGCAGTTTGTTGTTTGCTAATAGCTGCATGCAGTTCTTTCATAGCAAGCTTAGCATTAGCATCCGGAGAAATGTAAGCGGCTGTTTTGATGGTACAAGTGAACTCGCATGGCAGATAGAAAGGTTTACATTTAACCATGAGAAACTCCAGGTTAGCTGAGCAGTGTCTCTCAACAGTGACAGAGTTCGTGCACCAAGCCTTGTTAATATAAATGCACACTCCCCCACCTCTGGTCTTACCGGAGTCATCTGCTGCTCTGTCTGCCCAGAGCATGTGTAGGCCGGCTAGCTCAATAGCATTGTCGGGTATTCCATTGTGTAGCTATGTTTCCATGAAAATCATGATATTGCAGTTCATAAGTCTCTTATTGTTGGTGATCCGAAGCCGTAGCTCATTCATTTTGTTCGCCAGTGACCGTACATTAGCGAGGAAAATACTGGGTAGAGAAAGCCGGTGCAGTGTTAGCTTTAGCTTAGCTCTTAGCCCACCATGCTTCCCCCGCCTTTGTTTACGGTCTCTACGCCGCCTGCGAGCACTTCCGGTTGGCCGGGAAGCTTGCCGAGCGTCGGGTGTTCTCCGGAGCTCAGGGATGAGACGTAGGTTGCTGATAAAAAGATCGTTATCGTTATTTTGTAATCCAATGTCCAAAAGCTCATTTCGGGTGTAAGATGTGAAAGCGAAGCTGTTCTGAACGAACAGATCCGAAATGAGCAGAAATAACACTGCTAATCCACAAAATCTGAAGAGATGCTGAGCCTCGCGTTGTGCACGCGCCGCCATCTTGTAATCATGTAATCATCTTGCTTCTCCAGATTGTACTTCCTGCGTAGAGTATCATTAATTCTATACAACGCAGATGTAGAAAGGGTTGCCCCAGTAGCCCTAATTTATTTAATTTATTTATAGAGCCTTTAGCACAAGCAATACGCCAAGAGACCGCACTAAAGGGTGTTCGGATTGGTGAGGAGGAATATAAATTGAGCCTGTATGCAGACGATGTACTGATCACAATCTCAGATCCGGTCTCTGGTTTACCAGTGTTGATGAAAATCTTAGAAATGTACGGTTCATTCTCTGGGTACGCTCTTAACATCCATAAAACTCAGGTTATGACTTTTAATTTTCACCCTGGACAAGAACTAATATCTAAATATAATTTTAATTGGTATTCTGACCATATAAAATACTTAGGAGTGTACCTACCCAAAGATTTGTCACAATTGTATGATATGAATTACAACCATCTAAATAAAGAAATAATTAGTAATTTTGATAGCTGGAGTCTGCTCCCCCTTGACTTTGGCAGCAGAATACAGGCAATCAAGATGAACATTCTCCCTAAATTGCTATATCTCTTTTCATCTCTTCCAGTATCAAATCCTGACAAACAATTTAGGAAATGGAATAAATACATTTCAAGGTTCATTTGACTTAAAAAGAGACCAAGAGACCATGTATTCTACCTTACAGTTGCCGAAGGAGAGGGGGGGGGGGCAGGCTCTGCGCTCTTTACGAGACTACTATATATCAGCCCACCTGAGACCACTGGTTTGTTTGTGTGACCCATCTTATTATGCAAAATGGAAAACAATTGAGATGTCTTTATCTGAGGTCCCAATTCAGTCTAAACTAGGTACCGTTGAAAGCAAAACTACTCCAATAACTAGTCAATGGGCTAATCTGACATTTAAAATCTGGAAATCAGAGATAAGAAAATTAAAACTCCAGGAAGAAGTTAAACTGCTCAGATGGCCAGCATATGATCCTGACTTTCTGCCCGCCTCACATGATTTTAGATTTAGACAGTGGACATTCAGGGGCCTTACCGCAGCGTGTACAATGTATGAGAAATCAAACCTAATGTCATTCGATACTCTACGCAGGAAGTACAATCTGGAGAAGCAAGATTTTTTTAGATACTTGCAGCTTCGCGACTTCATTAATAAAAGGGTACAAAGCAGTAATATCAAAGAACCTTCATTATTTCTTAATATTTTTATTAATGCATATAAGTCAACAAGTGTTAAAAACCTTATTAATAAGTTATACTGCAGTTTAATGACACTTAAAACAGACTCAACAATATATATAAAGCAAAAGTGGGAAAAGGAAAAGAACATTGTAATAACTGATGACATGTGGTCAAGGCTTTGGGAGGTGCAATCCTCATCCACCAACTCCGGCACCTGGAGGGACTTTTGCTGGAAGACTCTTATTCGTTTTTTCATAACACCCAACCAGAAATCCAAGTACAGTGGAGTTCCTGCACACTGCTGGAGAGAATGTGGGGAAACAACAGCAGACCATGGGCACGTATTCTGGTCTTGCCCACACATTCAGCCTTTCTGGACAGACGTAGCAAATGCAATTTCTAAGGCACTGGACTTTAATATCAGCTTCTCTTTTATTTTGTTATTCCTTGGATGTTTCCCTGACAAGCTGACTGCAGATGATACTTAACTCCTGAAAATCTTTTTGGCATCAGCCAAAAAGGCTATAACAAAGTGCTGGTTACAAAAACAGCCCCCCACACTGAACCTTTTCACCTCTATAATAGACAATATAAGGTCCATGGAATGCATGCCCTATACCCTGCGACTCCAAGAGGAGCTAGGAAAAAGACGTTGGAAAAAATGGCTGGACTTCACAGGATGTGACAGTACTTATTAATATGCGGATTCGGAATTGTATATTTTTATTGTATCTGATTTGTACCATATTAATCATCCCATGACCTCATATGTTTGTGTTTTTATAAATGAAAAATGTTCATAAATAAAAAGTTTAAAAAAAAATAAAACACAAAATAATCCCATTAGCAGAACTAAATAACACATCGGTTGTCTCCCTTTTCCATCACCATACATAATATATACCGCCCAACCGTCAGCTTGCCCCAGGAGAGGAACCACCCCCTGGAAAACTGTCGGACGATTCCACTCCGGTGCACCTTCTCTTCTTCCCTCCGGGGGACCACCCACGTCCAGGTCCAAACTCCTCCTTCTTCTCCCGGGCGTGCCACAGCTTATGGGGAGGATGCCTACCTCCAGCTATCTGATGGCTCGTGGAGGCATCCCAAACAGCCACCACCTGCAGCACCCCCAATCATCTTCTCTCTGACGTTTGACCCGAACACCTCTCAACCGGGCCTCCTCCCTGGGTCGGATCACATCCGCAACCCCCAGAGGGGCCCTACTCGGCTTCCAGTGTCTCTGTTTGGCACGTCATTTCACCGTGCCATCTGGTCCTGCCCCGCTCTCTTTCATTTTTGCTGCTGGTGTCACCATTGTGACCCCCTGCTCTCCGGTCCGTTCCAGCCAAACTCTGGGAGCAGAATGGGCTAGCCACCCGGTGCCACCCGCCATCACGGGTGTCCCAGAGTGCAGCCCAGTTCCCTCAGCTAGGGTTACTTCTGGACTGGCACCGGGACCCTCCCGCGATGGCACTGGATGGTGTTGGTCCTGCTCATTGTCCAGATTACTAGGCAAAGGTTCATCCCACACAGCTCTGTTCATAGTTCACGGAACCAGTCAGTCCCACAAAACACAGCCCGACCACTCTTCTCCAACTCTGCTTGTAATGGTGAAGCCCATTCCATAAAATAAATCACACCCCATAATGTTCTCTCCACGGGCAGTCACGATGAACTTCAAGCTGGACACCTCCGCTGACTTGTACCTAGCCATCAGTTTCACCGACCCCATGTGGCCAATCTTCCTCTACCATATCCACACAGGGGTGCTGAATCACCTCTAACCCGATAATCTAGGAAGAAACTCCTCATGGTTGCCCAATTTAACACGGATCTCACCTCTCCTGTATCAATCAGCAATGGCACTATTACCCTGTCCAGTTCCACAATACAGTAAGAACGGCCGTTGGTACTCGGGGATACAGTATGAATAACCGTGGGAGTTGAAACGGGGAAATCCTCCTTACATTTCCAATCCCCTCTCTCGAACCTGTAACATGCCCTGGCAAAATGATGCAAGAGTCTGCACTTGCCGCAGTGTCTTCCTCTTGCCGGACACTCTCTGGTCTTACAACGGTGGTTGGTGGACCCACAGCTCAAACACCTGAGCGATCCCGGGGCGGACCTCATCCTGAAAGCATTAGTATAGACTTCATCATCCTCCACACCATTGTCACTGTCCGGGTCCACTGCCTGCGCCATTGACTGTGGTTCAAATTGGCGATGTGACGCTGTCTTGCTGAGCTCCCGTGATAGCTTGTCTGCTGCCTTAAACTGCTGAGCTAACTCAATGGACTTGGATAACATCAGCTCACCCTAGTATTTAAGGAGCTTCGACCTCGTAGCCGGGCAAACAGTATGTTCTGCCAACTGGTCACAGACCATCTCTTCCTCCAACACTCCAAACTGACTGTCCTTGGCCAGCTGGCATAGGTCTGCTACAAACCGCTGCACCGACTCGCCAGTCTGCTAGCGGCACTGTCGAAACTGGATCCTCCGGACGATGACATTTTCCGGGGTGCAAAAATGTAGCGCCATTAGCTCCACTACTTCTTCAAAACGATCGCTCTCGCCCAAAGTGCTTGAGATACGCTAACCTTCCATTCCTAGGTTGTGGACCAACAGGGCCTATGCCCTCAACTTCTCCAGTCTTCCAAGGTCCAAAGCCACCAAATATGTTTGAAAAGCAGCAAACCACCTAGTCCAAGGGACGGGCGGCTCACCAGGAAGTTCCAAAAATAGCCAAATTGATGAAACCCCCGCATCTATACCTTTTTACCCTCGTTGCCAAATGTTATGTCGGTAATGGAAGCCAAGGACAAGACCAAGTGTTGAACTGGACACAGATTTATTTGTGACTCTATCTCACAATACAGGTGCATCCGTCAGGCAGAGAGGAGGCCAAGAGACCGCCCCTCTTTCTCACAGCCCTCTTATACACCAGGTGGCAGCGGAACCGGAAAGGTGGAGCCACCACCTCTGTCACACAATAACATGTCCCCAAATCCCAACACAACAGTAATGTGTGTAGAATTTTGAGGAAAAAATTAATTTAATCTTTTCTGGAATAAGGCTGTAACACAACAAAATGTGGAAAAAGTGAAAGTGCTGTGAATACTTTCCGGACGCACTGTATAGTAAAAACAATGCACACAGAGATACATTGTGGTTACCTTAACATTCCAAGACCAGCTAGTGTCAGTGTAGGCATATGCAGCAAATGGAAGTTGTGTTTTTGCCCGTCTGGTGTCAAAACTTTTGAATGTCATGGATTTTTAAGTGTTCACATGTAGTTTCACAGGACCATTTTACCACCATTAAAGATGAATTCTAGTTCAGTTTGGAAAAAAAAGTGACTTCTGGCTGGTTGTCAAAATACTACATGAAATAAGTCGGTGTGTGTAATGTATGTACAAACGAGAGCTTCTCCTTTCACTGATCCTACTGGTACCCTTTAACCTTAAATTGATCACCAAATACCACAGAAGTAATACACCAACTGAAAGCAAAGAAGGGTGGTTTTTGTGTGAAATTGCATGTGAAATACTTATGTCTACATAACACATGAAATCATCTTGAAAGTGGCACACTATTTATGCACATTTTTGTGAGCCATCACCAATCACTGATCACATTTTTCCTCCCTGGGGGAAAAAAAAAAAAAAATTCTTTCCTATATCTCATATAATGTACCTTATATTTTCAATGATTTTTAATTAAGATTCAACCAAGACCTGCATCATCTGTGAATCCATTGGCCACTGGTTGTGTCAAGAACTGTCTTCCAGGCAGTTAAAGGTAAAGGGAGGACTCAGGGCGCAGGCAGGATTCAAATGCAATAATGATTTATTTTCTAAACACAAAACTCAAACAAAAGGCAGCATGTGGGCTGAAAACAGGGATAGGACTTGGCAGGCAAAATACAAAAGCAAGGCAAGGTGATAACAACTTACATGGACACTCAAGGCAACATAGACAGGAACCATGATGGGATAAAGACAATGACCTCTCAACGAACAAAGAAAAGAGAGTCACATATATAGGGGAGAACTCATAATTGCAAACACCAGACATGTGGGAACAATCAAGGGCTACACGGTAGCACATGAGGAAGTGGCTAGTGATATGGAAACATGAGGGACTGGAGAGAATAGGTCGACAAATATACACACAAGACATAAACACATGACTGGGGAAGATGTGACCATCAACAGAATACAGCTGACAAGGACTACCAGTGAGGCAGAGACAACCACACAACAGAGAACATAATACTAATACTAATACTAATACTAATAATAATAATAATAATAATAATAATAATAATAATAATAATAATAATAATAATAATAATGAAAAAGAAATACCAAAATGAACATAAAGTGTAGGCATGTTTCCTGGCTGTGCCCAGATTATGACAATTTGATTAGATTTAGATTAGATAAAAATGTCTGGGTTGTAGCTAGTCAGAGGCACACTACAAGATGTTTTATGTTTTAAGTTACTTGAAATAGCAGGCTTTCTTTTATTGAATATTTGTTGATTTAACAGTGTAAACTGAGACAGAAATTGCTATCTAGGCTAAGCACATAATGATAGGAGCATAAGAGCTGATACTAAAAAACACAGGCAAGAAAAATAATACACACACAATATTCATTAGAAATCTGACATTTTCAAAATGCACCTTTTTAAGGTTTTAGAATGAAGTTTATTGCTGTTATTTCACTTTTTTAAAATGTGATGTTTGTATCCAAACACTTTTCCAAATAAATCTTAAAAAATAACACAAATAATATAGTATACATATATAAGTATGAACAACAAGAAAAACTCCAATGATTTTGCACATAACAGACAATTAGACTTATTGTTGAGACACAACTCGATTTTAACCAGACATCATTGGACAGCTTCAAACAGTCGCCTGTGACATCATCACCGAAGGACAGGTCAATACTAATGAGGTCGGGAGAAGGGGATGAAATCTGATTATGATCCCCAGTTCATAAACAATATATTTCTATTAAAATCCTGGTTCTCACAAAGTAAGGGAGAACAGTGGAGAGAACGAAAGACCAGGGGACAAGAAAAGAAAAACTATTGCAACAATAGAGCAGGAGAAACTGTGGGAAAGTGAAGTGGAAGAAGTTCAGAAAGTAAAGCGTGCACTTCATCAGCTTAACAAATGGAAGCTGACTAATAAGATATCGGTAATTAAAACACAGGATCATTGTTTTCCCCATCAGCTCAGCTGTAATAAACCCTGTCTTGCTTTCCTCCAGGCTATTAAGGCTCATTTGAAATGGAACAGACATGAGCATGGAAATGAACCTGCTGCTTTATTGGATTAAAAGTAAGTGCAGGTCACAGAAAATATTCCCTGGCCAATGGTGACTGCTTAACCATTCTGAATAAAATACAAAAAAAAAAAAAAATGTTGATTGTCAGTTTGATGAGAGACTTGAAGTAAAGAAATCACCATCAACATTTACTACTATGTTTGCACTTTTGAGCAATGGTGGAAAAACTTGCTACAGATATCAATATTTCAAGCCCTTCAATCAACAACTTTTGACTAATGTTTTGGTCAAATGAAGGGACCGACTGACAGATGCCAAACTGCTTTTACTGCATTGGGGTTTTATATGACTGTAGATATTTATAATAGTTTTTGTGAACCTTTGCAAGTGTAAATTTTCAACAAAATTAAGCAAGATTCTCTTCTTAAATTAATTTTATGACAATTTTTCAAGCAGATATTAAATTTCTTATTGAATGTGCAATAGCTTCAGCACTGATTGAAAAACAAAAACAAAACAAAAACTCTGGAATCTGGATTTGAATTATGCAAATGTTTGATACAGGTGCATCCCAATAAATAAAATGTCATCAAAAACCTGATTTATTTCAGTAATTCAATTCAAAAAATTGAATTCATATAGATTCATTACACACAGTGATATATTTCAGGTGTTTATTTCTTGTAATTTTGATGGTTATGGCTTATAGCTCATGAAAACCCCAAATTCAGTTTCTCAAAAAATTAGAACATTACATAAAAATAATTTGAAAAACTGATTCTTAAAAGAAATGTTGGCTGATTGAAAAGTATGTCCATGTACACACTCAATACTTGGTCAGGGCTCCATTTGCATAAATTACTACATCAATGCAGCCTAGCATGAAGGCAATCAACCTGTGGCACTGTTGAGGTGTTATAAAGGCCCAGGTTGCATTGATAGTGACTTTCAGCTGGTCTGCATTGTTGGGTCTGGTGCCTCTCACCTTCCTCTTGACAGTACTCTGTAGATTCTCTATGGGGTTTAGGTCAGGGGAGTTTGCTGGCCAGTGATGCCATGGTCAATAAACCAGGTTCTGGGACTTTTGGCAGTGTGGAGAGGTGCCAAGTCCTGCTGGAAAATAAATTTTTTGATTTTTTTTTTAATTTTGTATATTTTATTGATCCCCAGAGGAGAAATTGAGGGCATCCACCTGGATGGATGAAGCAGCCACGGTACGGTGCTATCCCTTTACCATTCACACACACATTCACACCTAGGGCCACTTTTAGAGTCTCCAATTAACCTAACCTGCATGTTTTTGGTCGGAAATCAGCATCTCCATAAAGCTTGTCAGCAGAGGGAAGCATGAAGTGCTCCAAAAATTTCCTGATAGGTGACTGCACTGACTTTGGACTTGATAACATACAGTGGACGAACACCAACAGATGATCTCTTTTCAGATGAAACTAAATTCTGCATGTCATTTGGAAATCAAGGTTCCACAATCTGGAGGAGGAGTGGAGAGGCATAGAATCCAAGTTGCTTGAGGTCCAGTGTGAAGTTTCCACAGTCCTTGATGATTTGGGGCACCATGTCATCTACTGGTGTTTGTCTACTGTAAATCTGTATAATTTATTGAGATGCACATGTAGACTGACCAACCAGTGAAAAAACAATATTTGCTCTACCTCTAGCAAAGTTAGGGACTATCTGCCACACAAGAACCAAAAAATAAAGACAATATCATATTCTAAATGGTGTTCCCTTATATAGCACATTTTACTCATCTCTAGATGACCAAAGCACTTTACAGATCCTGCTATCCACCCACTGATGGCAGTGGAGCTGCCATACACAGGCGCTGGCCTGACCCACCAGGAGCAACTTGGGGTTCAGTGTCTTGCTCAAGGACACTTCAACATGCAGACTGCAGACAGAGTGGGAGTCAAACCCCTCACCCTCCGATCATTAGTCGGCCACACTACACCTGCACCACAGCTGCCCACAGTGCTGGATGCTAAACATGACAAAATTCTTAAGGCATTCTCTGTTTAACATGTTAAACCCACTGCAATACAATGACAATTGTCTCTCTAGCTTCACCTTGGTCTTGCATATACTTTATACAGTGGTGATTGAAAGTTCATGAACCCTTTAGAATTTTCTACATTTCTGCATAATTATGACCTGTAAAATGCCATCAGATTTTCACACAAATCCTAAAAGTTGATAAAGAGAACACCGTTAAAAAAATGAGACAAAAAATACTTTTTGTCATGTATTTATTGAGGAAATTGATCCAGTCTTACATACAGTTGCTCCTTCCTGATTTCTTATATTTTTGCATATTTGTTAAACCTAAATGTTTCAGATCATCAAACAAATTTTAATATTAGACAAAGATAACCTGAATAAATACAAAAAGCAGTTTTTAGATGATGATTTCATTTATTAAGGGAAAAAAAGCTATCCAAACCTACCTGGCCCTATGTGAAAAAGTAATTGCCCCGTAACTGCCCCCAAAACCTAATAACTGGTTGTGCCACCACTGGTGCCAACAACTGGCAATGAGTCTTTTACATCACTGTTGAGGAATTTCGACCCACTCTTCTGTGCAGAATTGTTTAAATTCAGTAACACTGGAGGGCTTCATGAACTGATGGCTGGACATTCTCCATCAGGATTCTTTGGTAGAGAGCAGAATTCATGGTTCTGTCAATTAGAGCAAGTTGTCCAGGTCCTAAAGCAGCAAAGCAGCCCCAGACCATGACACTACCACCACCAAGTTTGACTGTTGATACAATGTTCTTTTTAAGAAATTCTGTGTTAGTTTTATGCCAGATAAAACAGGACATATTGCCATGGAGTGGTCCTCATGGACTGCTAATGAGACGCTGTAGGCAGCCGATGAGTTTGCACATTTGTTAAATAAGGACATACACTACAAAATAATGAGCCTCGTGGGGCGAAACACAAATAAATACAAAGACACAACACTTACATACGATTAGCGAGGGCGGAACCTAACGCTGAAAGGAACTGGCTTCTGGCGTAGGGAAACCAGTCTGGAAAAAGCGAGGTCGCAGCGAGGAGTAAGCCTCAGCTGCTTCCTTAAATACCCATGACATACCAATCAATGGAGAAAGTAATCAGGAGAAATGCTGAACAGCTGTCACAACGTGACTCGGCTTTGACAGCTGGAAGCCCGCCGTGAAGCTGTCAGAATAAAAGCCCTGACGGCCATATGGTACGCCTGTGGAGAGAACGGGGAACTACCGGACAACCCGAGCGCGGACAGAGTATGACAGAGTATGCGCGGACAGAGAGCACTCAGACCATGACAGTTGCCCCCGTTCACGAGGCAAATACCAGGCGTACCAGGCGTACCTGGTATACCAGGCGAATACCAGGCGCCGTGTAACATCGAAGACCCCCGCCCACCCAGAAGGTCAACAGGACCACTCCAGGGAGGGAGGAGAGGGAAAGGCCAGGAGGGCAAGAACCAACCCTCATCATAGAGAGAGAGAGAGAGAAAAAAAAAAAAAAAAACAGGCTACAACAATCACAACAGTGTAGGGAATAGAGGGGCCAAAAAAAAAAAAAAAAAACAGGCATATACACTGCACCCAAAGAAAACCCATGAGGAGAAGACAGAAAAAAACTTAAATGGCTACAAACAGAAAACCATAATCAGCCCAACAGAGCCACAGGAAAAAAAAAAAAAACATCTTCACAACCCACAGAGAAAACAGGAAACTCAGGTACAGGCACAAAATGGAGTGTACCCCATAATACCAGGGAGGAGAAAAAAAAACTCATGCTACAGAGCAGTGATAAATATAGTCCAAAATAGTCCAGATAATGGCCATAGGCAACAAGGCACAACCCTCAGACTACGGAGGAGAGGAGAAAAAAAAAACACGTGCTAAAGAGCAACAAAATACACAGTTCAATTACAACACACCAGCGCATCCCTAATATTACAGAAGAGCAGACAGAGAAAAAAAAAAATACAGGGATGACAGCAGGCAGAGCAGAACAGCACAAAAGCAAATAGTTCAGGGGGTCTTCCTGCGTCTAACGTCCAGATCGCTGGCAGGGAAAAAAAAGAAAAGTTTGGGCGGCCTACCCCAGTCCCAGGCCAGGAAAAACAGTACCTCTGGCGGCCGGACCAGATCGTCGAACAGAAAGTTAAGTTTGTCGGGTGGCCAACCCTGAACGCCAAACGGGCGAAGCAATCTCCCAGGCGGCCAACCCACATCATTCAGCCACCAGGATCGCAGGGGAGAACTCGGAGACGGCTTCCATGTTGAGAGGAATAGCGAGGGAGAGCCAAGCCAATAACAGGGAATCCCAGTGGCCCCAGATGGAAGGGAAAAGGGAACAGGGAAAGGGAAAGGGACCAGTCCGGCATCGATCAGGGAAGGGTCTGCCGCTCCTTCTCTGAACCCCACATGAACTGGTGCTGTGCTTCCATTGAATCCAAACCCGAACCCGGAACCTCCAGAACAGCGACCGGAATCGACTCTGCACCGATGACCCTGGGAGAAGGCTGAGGAGAAGAAAAAGAACCGGGATCAGGATCACTGGCAGCGACAGAGCCCAGCAAGACAAGCTTGAAAGCAGTGGACAGCTGCACCCGGCTCGTCTCCCCGAGAGACAGGCAAAAATGCTCCAGAATAGATAGGAGAAAGACAAAATAGAGCACTTGCCTGATCTCGACTTTTGTCGCCATTCAGGACTTTGGCAATCCGGGTTCAGCTGGGAGAAGGTCCTCCTCTGGTTCCCACTCAGGTACGGCGGGCTCTGCAACTGGCATGATGGTGTCCACAGTCCAGGGATTCCCTAACGCTGACGTCCATGCTGAGGGCCCACACGGCTTGGTGGCAGGGGATCCGTGATCTGCCGGGTTGGACTGTCCCTCCGTGGAGACCCGGGAATGCTTGCTCGTCGGCGCAGGCTCCAAAATGCAGTCTGCCCTCCTCCTTTGCCCATGACATGGCTGCGGGGCCGGAACCAGGTACTCCAGAGCCGCAGACACCTTCCTCGTCTGACGGCACAGACCTGGTGCCAAAGAACGCTCGGGGGAAGGAGACACAAAGGAAGCAGATCATAATTAATCACTGCAGCAGGTGGAGGGAGCTCAGGGGACTGTGAGCCCCGAACAGGGGTCAGACAAGGCAATTCACCCAATGAAGGAAAAGAATGAAAATGCACTTGCCTGTTCCGCTGAGGGCTGGTGGAAGCTGCTGCAGTGGGCTTGGTTCTTCCCTTCCCCCTGGATGGTGACGGAGGCCTCCCCGGGAAGACGAGGAGGAGCCGTTCGCACAGGATTGATGACGGGCATCGCCGGAGCAGGGCTCATGGAGCTCACAACAGCTGGGGAGAACGTCGAGGAGGAGGGAGTAACAGCCGAGGTGATCCGGGGACGAGGAGCTGACGGAACAGCAGGGACAGATGACCTGGAGGTGGTGGCTGCAGTCATTCCCTTCCTTCGTGACACAGGAGCATCAGCTGGCTGGGAGACAGAGTCCTTCCGGCGAACCGGTACTGGATCCAGATGGGGTTCTTGCTGAGGATGCGCCGGGGGAATCCCGGCTGACGTCTTTCTCCGCTGGGGATGACCCCTGGGCGGTGCGAACTCCTGGACTGGATGGGAGACAGGAATGGGATCCCGAGATGAGGAGCGAGGATGTCTCCACTTCAGCTCCCTGCAGGAGTTTCCCTTCAGCCCACGGAGCTTCTATCGGTGAGCAGAGATGCCTGCCATCCTTGCCGTGATTTCAGGGTGGTCGGCGTAGCGTGGATGGTGGTTAATAGTTGCCTCAGCAAGGTCCAGGTACCAGCACAAGCAGCTGGGGAAGGGATGACTATGAGCGTTGGAGAGGATCCCATCGATCTCGATGACAGCCATGATTAGCTCGTAGCCTAAACTCATGGCATAGCCCTTAGGTGGTGATGCCATCTCCCAGCACGCTGGTACATGGAAAACAGGGAAAACAACAAGCCCAATACAAACTCACGGTGACAGGCGTCTCCTTCTGTCTGCAACCTACTGTCATGGAGCGGTCCTCGCGGACTGCTAATGAGACACTGTAAGCAGCCGATGAGTTTGCATATTTATTAAATAAGGACATACACTACAAAATAATGGGCCTCGTGGGGCGAAACACAAATAAAGACAAAGACACGACACGTACGTACGATTAGCGAGGGTGGAACCTAACGCTGAAAGGAACTGGCTTCTGGCGTAGGGAAACCAGTCTGGAAAAGGCGAGGTCGCAGCAAGGAGTAAGCCTCAGCTGCTTCCTTAAATACCCATGACATACCAATCAATGGAGAACGTAATCAGGAGAAATGCTGAACAGCTGTCACAACGTGACTCGGCTTTGACAGCTGGAAGCCTGCCGTGAAGCTGTCAGAATAAAAGCCCTGACGGCCATATGGTACGTCTGTGGAGAGAACGGGGAACTACCGGACAACCCGAGCGCGGACAGAGTCAGCACTTGGACCATGACACATATGTCTTCCAAAAAGTTCAACTTTTTGTCTCGTCAGTCCCCAGAATATTTTTCCAAAAGCCTTGAGAAACATCTAGATGTTTTCTGGCAAATGTGAGATGAGTCTTTGTGTTCTTTTTGCCCATCAGTGTTTTTTTTTTCTTAATTTGTTTGATGATCTGAAACATTTAAGTGTGACAAATATACAAAAATATAAGAAATCAAGAAGGGGGCAAATACTTTTTCACAGCACTGTATCTGTGAGTGGCAGAAGTCTGTGAACCTTTAGGATTAGCAAGTAACTTGAAGATGAACTTGAAGTCAGGTGTTTTCAATCAATGGGATGACAATCAGGTGTGAGTGGGCACCTGTTTGATTTAAAGAATATTTTATTTAAAGATCTATCAAAGTGGCAACACATATTTGTGGAAGTGTATTATGGCACAAACAAAGGAGATTTCTGAGGACCTCAGAAAAAGGGTTGTTGATGCTCATCAGGCTGGAAAAGTTTACAAAACCATTTGTAAAGAGTATGGATTCCACCAATCCACAGTTAGACAGATTTTGCACAAATGGAGGAAATTTAAGACCATTGTTGGTCAACCAACTAAGATCACTTCAAGAGCAAGATGTCTAATAGTCGGTGGAGTCACAAAGAACTCCAGGGTAACTTGTAAACAACTGAAGGCCTCTCTCGCATTGGCTAATGTTCATGAGTGCACCATCAGGAGAACACTCAAGAGAAACTGGGTCATGCAGCAAGACAGCTAACAATGGTTAAAGAAGAATAAAGTTAATGCTTAGGAATGGCCGAGTCAAAGTCCTGACCTTAATCCAACTGAGATATTGTGGAAGGACCTGAAGTGAGCAGTTCATGTGAGGAAACTGTCAGGACGTGGGTTGGAACCACGGCCTCGCTTTGAGTTATTTTGTGTTTTCTGTATTTATTACTGTTTATTGATCTGACTCTGTTCTCAGTTCTGATTTAGCACCATTACAATTATAGTTCAGTTCAGTCATTGTTTGTTATGGTTCTTTCTCCCGTGAACCTCTGTGATCCTTTGTTTCATGTCCTGTCTCCCTCCCTGTCTCCTGTCATTCCCTCTTGCCTCTTGAGTCAGCTGTCTGTGATTATTGCTCTCCCCACCTGTGTTGTATTGTCCTGATTATTCACCTTGTCTATATATTGTGTGTGCTTTCCCCTGTCTGACGTTGTGTCATTAGTGTTTCTGTCCGTTTCCTGTGATCGTTCTGCCCAGTTTCCCGTGAGTTTTTACCGCCTGTTTTTGTTCTGTTTTCAGCCCATGTGCTGCCATTAATTTGTTCTAGTTTTGTTAATAAATCACTGTTTAGCACCAGTCTCCTGCCTGCGCCTGAGTCCTCTTCTAAACACATACTTGACAGAATGACACCACCAGTTTTGGTCTCAACAGGTGGGCATCGGTATCTCATGAGCCTGGGCTGGGAGCTCTGTAATGCCCTAATAGAAATAGATGGGATTATTTCTGGTACCCACTCGGCTCTCACCCCAAAATCGACCTTGTGGTACCTGGGGTTCACGGAGGCCGTTCGCCACCATCCACAGCTGGTGGAGCACGCTGAGGGGGTGGAACGGATCACTCTGGTAGTTGATCTGCAGCATGAGTTCCGCAGGATAGGGGGAGTTTGTCTAAAAAGCCGAGGCCTGTGCCAATGAATAAACGTCCCCTGGCTCCAGCAGCTCCTGTTCCTCGCCATTCATCAGATCCAACCCCATCGCCATCTCCCAAGTAGCAGCAATCTGCACCACGGGCACCTTGGGAGACATCCACCATTGAGAGTGAGCAGTCTCAGGGATCGAGAATGGCGTTTGGCAGTCCAGGATGGAGGGAAGGCTCCGGGAGACACCGCTCCTCTCAACGACATGCGCCACCACCAGCCCTCTCCATGGCACACACACCAGCTCAGCCTGTCAACACATCTGTAGTGTCATCTGTCACCAAGCATGCCGCTTCACCTGAGGTTTTACCTGTCACCATGCCGGTGGAGCTGGCTCCTCCCACTGTGTGTGAGGCGCATGTCACAGTTCCAGCTGTCCCTGAGGCACACATCACAGCTCCAGTTGTTCCTGAGGAGGGCACTCATGTGCCTGTTCAGTCGGTGATGCGTGCTTAGGTTCTTGCAGCTCATCCTGAGGCGGTAACCCCAGCAGCTGTAGACCAGGAGCTCAGGCAAATACTTTTCCCTACTCAAACACCAATATTAGTTAAGACTTGCCTAGCTCCTAAATATGGTGACGCTTCAATCACTTCCTGCCACTTTTGTTCCTCCGAGGTGACTGTTGCGAGGTTGGACGCGTTCGCATCCCAGGAGCTGTCATTGGAGATCTGCACACTACAATCTTCAGCACCTGAGGTCAGCACGCACCCACTGTTTGTCCCTGAGGCCAGTGCACACCTTTCATCTGTTCCTGAGACTGGCGCACACCTGCCGTTTGGTCCAGTGCCCGGTGCGCACTCACCAGTTGCTTCAGAGGATAGCACACCGTTGCTTGATGTTTCTGTATTCAGTGTGCTGTTATCATCTGCCCCTGTGTTCATTGCACCTGTATCACTAGTATCTGAGGTTAGTGCACAACAATTATCTGTCCCAGAGCCCAGTGCACTTCTGTCAGCTGTTTCTGTGGACTGTGCACCCCAGTCACCTGCTACGGAGCTAAAGGTGCCTAAATCACCAGCTTTGGATCTGATAACTTACCTGCCAGCTGTTTGTGAATTAAAGACTCCTGTATCAGTGTCTCCTCAACTTGAAATTTCTGCATCTGTGTCCTCTGAGCTCAAAGATTCTGTATCTGTGTCACCGGAGTAAAAGATTCATGCATTTGTGTCTCCTGAACCAGGAATTTCTGCATTTGTGTGTCCTGCACCAGAAATTTCTGCATTTGTATGTCCTGAACCTGAAATTTCTGCATGTGTGTGTCCTGAACCTGAAACTTCTGCATGTGTGTGTCTTGAACCTGAAATTTCTGCATGTGTGTCCTGACTAAAAATTTTTGCATTTGTGTTTCCTAAACCAGAGATTTCTGCATGAGTGTGTACTCAGTCAGAAAATTTCTCCATTTGTGTTTCCTGAATCAGAAATTTCTGCATTTGTGTGTCCTGAGCCAGAAATTTCTGCATTTGTGTGTCCTGAACCAGACATTTTTGCATCTGTGTCCGCTGTGCCAAAGATTTCTGCACCTGTGTCCCATGCGCCAAAGATTTCTGTAGCTGTGTCTTCTGTGCCAGAAATTTCTGTACTTGTGTCCCCCGAGCCAGAAATTTCTGCACCTGTGCACCCTGTGCCAGAAATTTCTGTATTTGTGCTCTCAGAGTTAGAAATTTCTGCTTCTCTATCCCCAGGGCTGGAAATTTCTGCATCTGTGTCCCCCGGGCCAGAAATCTCTGCACCTGAGGCCCTTGAGTTAGAAACGCCTCCGTTATCTGTGTCTGCATTAAGGTTTCCTGTGTTAGCCCCTAAGCTTGGAGTTTCTGTACCTCCTGAGGTTAACAGGCCCATGTCATCACCCCCAGAGTTTAAGATTTCCATGTTACCATTTGAGGTCAAAATTCCCGAGTTTTCCCCTGAGTATAAAGATTCTATTCTGAGTATAAAGATTCTATTTTGCCATCTCTAGAGAGTAAAGATTCTTTGTTGCCAGTTCCTGAGGGTAAAAATCCCATGTTATCTCCAGAGGTTTTTTTTTTTTTTTTTTTCCCTTGTCCTGTCAGGCAGCTAGGTGAGCAGAACAGAAATCTGCTTCCCTTATTGTGCCAAACAGATTTACTTTGCCAAAAGAAGCTTTATACAGTACATATATATGTGATATATATTGTTTATAAACTCCTCTTGTAATAACTTTTAATATTTTATTTAAATTGTTTTACCCATGAAGGACCTGGCAGGGGGGAATGGGGAAAGGAGGGGTGGGGAGAGGGAAAGAAAAGGGAGATGAGCAAACAAAAAAGCCAAAGTAACAACTGAAACAAACAGAAGACAGACTGTTTCTTCCAGTGATGAGGTCTCAACATGAGTCTGGTATCTGCAACTGTTAAAGGAGAGACATATGTGTGTGCGCATACGTGTGCATGTGTATGACAGCGCATGCAAAATAAGTGTGTGCATGTGTGTAGTTTGTCAGGGAACATACAAAGAGGGTGGCCGGTCAGAGCAAGCCCCCCCCCCCGCCCCCCCGGAAACCCCAAGCAAGCAAGACAACGCCACCAACCCCCACTGGGAACAGGTGTCCCGAGGCCAACAAGCCTCAGGACAGCCAGGCATCCAGCCCAGGAGGGATGGCCTAGGGGGGCTGGGCTGCCAAACAGCCAGCGCGGTGGGCCCACACCCTTGGACTGGCCAACCTCAGCCCCGCCAGCTGGGCCAACGCCAGCCCCCGGACCTCAGGCACTGGGAAGCCAGTGTCCCCATCCCTGGGCCAGAGACCGGCCCACGACCTGGCGCAAACCACCCTAGACACTCCCTCAGCGGACCCGCTCCCACCCAGCACCACCGCCAAACACCCGGGGGATCCCCACGCCCCATGCCCAAAGAAGGCGGTAGCAAGGCACAGGGGCCACGGGGATGAAGGGGGGCGCCCCCCCCCCCTCAGGGGAGCCCACGCAGCCAAGAGGCGCAATCCAGCACCTCCCGACCAGCACACACACCCATTCCCATGCACTCACACTCTCATGTTGTCATATGCACCCACATGCACTCACTCACTCTCGCTCCCCCACTCCCCCACACAATCTCACACTCACACTCCCGGACCCACCCCCTGTCTCCCACTCCTGTGCCCACTCAATCTTGCTTCCACTCCCACTCGCCCTCAGATTGATCCGCACTTACTCATGTTCACCCATACACACACCCTCACTCACGCTCTGACCTACTCACATCCACTCGTGCTCTCCCCCACACACTCACCCACACTTATTCACCCTTATTACTTAGGGCGGCCGTGGTGCAGATGCAGCGAGCATGAACATGCACCAGCGCCCAGCAGCAGATGGGGAGACCACAGGCGCAGGTCAGCAGCCACACCCCCGCCGACCCACCCCAGGGTGGGCGAAGCCTCAGAAGCAGACCACCCCCAACGCTCACCTGAGTGACTGATTAGTGGACCACCGCAAGCCCTCCGAGATGAAACCCAACATGCAAAGCGCCACACAAAGCCAACCCACCATCATCATCTCTATTCATCACTCCCTCACTCTCACTTACTCTCTTGCTCAATCACTCTCTCACTCCCTTGCTTGCAGCTATTCATTTGGCAGCACCCAGGGATTTTGACAACATGATGGGCCCCAGGCCTCCCACTTAGCCCCCAGGCTCCCGGCAGAAGGAGGGCAACAAAGGTGGGGGAAGACCCCCCCTCCCCCATGCACGGATCATGATGAATGTGTTAGTTGTGTGATGTGATTATGTGCAGGTGTGTGAGCTAGCAGAGTGCAATTAAAATTGGGGGCATGGTGATTGGAGCACCTTCAGCTACTGCTATAGGTAGTGGGGCTCTCATCCCCCAAGCCCTCAGTGTCTATAGTGCAATTAAAATTGAGGTGAGGGTGGCCCCACTGTGCAGCACAGGGATCCCCTTCACTGACACAGTGCGGCACACCTCAACCCCAAAACCCTAAGTGCATGCAATAAGATGTATGCTCCATTGAATGGAGGGAGTGGGGGAGAGGTTAGACTGGGAGGGAGGCGGTCCAAAAGGGAGCCCATCCCCCCCCAGAAGCCAGCTTGCAAACTGGTTCAGGAGGCCACCCACTGCCTCCACATCCCAACCAAGGGTGAGTGGCGCCAGGTCGAGCAGCGCAGGACCCACCAGCGTCGCATCCTGGTGCTCCCAGCACCACAGGCATATGGAGCAGCCACACCCACACATCCTGCACAAACGGACATACAGAACAGCAATAATAATAATAATGAACAATGGGCTGGACCTATACAGCACTCCACATGCCACGCAACACCCCAGAGCTCCCACGGCAAGCTCACCAACCACCCAACCCAGACGCACACTGACAGCGGCAGACAGCCCCACAGCCACAGCCGCCCCAGGGTGAACTAATGGCAGCACGGCTGCCAACCCGCACCAACAGCTTCCCCAGCCACCCCCGAGTACTACACACACACACTGCCAAGGACACCGGAGGCAGTGCAGCAACATACCCCGCCCCGTGACACAACAGCAGGACGGCCACGAAAACCAGGCCCCTACCCGCCAACCCCAAGGCCACCAGCTGAACCACCCCACCCCCACCACCCAACAAGGCCCCCTCCGCCCACAGACACAACCTCCACACTCGCACGTCCACCCATAGGTACTCACACCCACACACATACACACCCTCATCCACCCTCATGCACCCACACACACTCACCATCTCACATGCCCACCTATACCCACACACAACCACGATGCCCACACACAAAACAAACATGCACACGCACCTACATCCCCACTCCCCACACACAAACACACACGCATGCACACATACGCTCACACACATATGCACACACACAAACACACACACACGTAGGCCCTAGAGAATGGGTTGGGGGGCAAACCCCCCCCCCCCCCCCCCCGGATGCAGGTACCAGAACCTGGAGCACCCAGGCCAGATGCACAGCCACCCCAGAACAGGCTCTCCAGACACCGGCACCAGCAGGTCACCGAAATCCCTTATGGTCAGGGCGCAGCCAGCCACCAGAGGCACCAAGGAGAGTGATCCCCACCCGCCAACCCTCAGGTTATAGAATTAATAAGCGGGGATCAGAGAGAATTGAATTCAGTCAGTTGTTTTATAAAGGAGGCTATCTCCACGCTAATATAATCTGATAGTAGGTTATTATAGTGAGTCGTACATAAATTGTTTCTTGATTTCCAGTTCATAAGGATAGTTTTCTTTGAGGTGCATAAGGCAGTGAGAACCATATGTGGCATCCTTACCTCTATATTCATTCCACTTAAATCACCTAGAATGCAAAGTGTGGGAGAGGGTGGGATACAATACACAAGCCATGCCGATAAGTCTTCACATATCTTCGGCCAGAACTTTTGGAACAGTGCACAGGACCACACAGCATGCATATAAATATCTGGGACATTGCTGGTGCAATGGGAACAGATTTTTTGTGACTCAGGCCCATTTTGAACATCCTTTGTCCTGTGTGAAGAATTCTATGTAGAACTTCGTACTGTATAGGTTGTAAATTAGAGTTTTTAGTCATCTTAAAAGTGTTTAAACATACTTGTGTCAAGAAGCTTTCATCTTTATTGATTGATAGATCTGTCTCCCATTTTAATTTTGGAAGAGATACTGACTCATCCAATTTTGATAATAATGTGTGTATTTTCAATATCAGTTTAGGGCAATGAAGATTTAGAAACTCTGTCACCTTAACTGTTACCTCTAAATCTGTTTGATTGAAATTGAATCTTGCTTTTATTATGGATTTAAGCTGTTGGTATTAAAGAAACTTTTTATCACTGATGTCATACTGTGACACCAGTTCCTGAAATTGGATAACATTTCCACCTTGAATAAGGTGCTCTTAAGTTTTTTATTCCTTTCTCATACCATAGTGCAAAATTTAACATCCTCTTTTGTTGCAGGATATCAGGGTTATTCCAAATGAGCGTGAGTTTGCAAGTGACAAGTGAAGACACTGTTAAGTTTAAAAATTTCCACCAGGCTGTCAGAGAGGAGCTAATATTAATGTTTTTAAAAAAGTCATGGCATTTGATACAGGAACTCATGAAAGGTAGGTCAGAGATATTTAGCTACCCACAGAGAGCCTGTTCAGCATCTCACCATGGGTTTCCTAGTGGGGTTGATTTTGTCCATTTAGAAACAAACTGCAGGCTATTGGCTAAGAAGTAATTTTAAAAAATTGGTAAATCTAAACCTCTGCACTCTTTTGCTTTTTGAAGAGTTTTTAACCCCTTGCACTCCGGGAAATTTTCCTAAAAATGCCAAAAAATAACGTGCCCAAAGTAAATCGAAAGCTGTTCTTCAACCCTTTGCAGCATCTTCATGGGGTTGGTCTCATTTAAAAGAAAACACTTTGAATTTTTTGGCAAAAAAAACATAATCTCTCTACGTGCTCCAGCCACTGAGTTACAGTCATCTAAACATACTGAACTTGAAGAAAATAAATTTGGCCACAGTGTTTTTTTGGATACAAATGCTTGCAAATAACACACAGCTGTCTGATCCGGCTGGAAAATGCAACAGAAATGTAGAACCAAGTGTTATCAAGCTGAGATCCAAATTTGGTAACAATACCACAAAAAATGAATATTTTACACAGCTTTGTTCTCAGGTAGTTCCCAGGCATTTTGGAACTGTGCCAAATGGCACAGTTTGGAAAAAACGTCTGTAACTTTTGAATAATTCAATGTAGAATCTTCATTTTGGGCTCTAATGAAAGGTCACATTCAGGGCTGTGTCTGTGTGTGTGTGTGTGGGGGGGGACAATCCCCCCCGCTACAAAGGACGGAGTTCATCCCTCGCTACGTGATGGATTACACTCGTTACATGTTTCCACAGCAACACTGTCACAGCGGCTTCCCCCCCTCTCGCTACTGTGTGTGTGTGTGTGGGGGGGGGTTGTCCCCCCCCCTCGCTACAGAGGACGGCCATCGCTACATGATGGAATAGACTCATATGCTTCCCCCCGCAGACCGGGGGGCGTTCGGACCGTGAACGCCCCCCCACTCCTCTTCTGCAGCGGGGGGGGGGGGGCATTCACGGTCCGAACACGGTAAATGAACCGTTTATCGCGGCGCATGCACTTCGTACTTCGTGTGCCGTACAGTTGTAATTTACCGATCGGTCAAAAGTCATTTTTTGATTACAGTTTTCAGGGATAAATAATACCTCGTAATAAATAATAAATAATACCTCTTCACAGCAGCAGAGTCCTGGCGAACTTCTCTTCCCCATTGTCAGACGAACGCGACGCTGGTACGCTGGTGGATCCCGGTCAAAACATAATTCCATTATTGCCGTTTTGGCGAATGATTTACGACTTTTGTTGTCGGCCTCCGTCAGTCTATGATGACGGAAGAGAATCCTAAACGTCTATTCTGCTGGAATGAGTGCAGGTCCCACTTGTGGGAGTTCTCCATGCTGCTGGGTCTGTAGCAGGTTCGTCCATCGTCCTTTTTTTTCATCAGCTGCAACAGTAAATCTCTCTTCACCCAGCCCGAACTTCTGTGCTTCAATTGGCTCCTGCATTCATAGTAGGCAGTTCTCCTTCCTAGGTTTTCATTCATTGGCTCTTCAAAGTTTCAGAAACCCAATTCAAGTCTCTTATTAGTCGAATGAGAGGTCAATCAGATGAACTAATCTGTTTGTGGCTGTGTCTGCAGCTTTTTTTTTCAGTGGCGCTTGGAGGCCAACACCAACTAAATCACCACCATCAGTATCTCTATCATGCGTCATGCGTCCGAGAGCGCACGAGTGCGCTCTCGTGCGCCCTCATGCGCCCTAGGACGCAAAGACTTGCCCGCCCGCGGAACAATGGAGCACAAGTGGTTAAACTGATCCGTGATGGTTTATCCTTCCATAAAAATTTACTTATATTTGAGTCTAGAGACTTAAACCAGGCCATAGATGGTTGGGTAGGAATCACTGAAAATAAATAGTTGATTTTAGGAAGGACCATCATTTTTACGGTTGTGACTCTTCCCATTAGTGATATAAGTAATGTCTTCCAACGCGTAAGGTTGTCTTGTTTTGTTTTTAGAAGGTAAATGTGATTTAATCGCAGCAACTCTGAGAGCCTGAGGGAAATATCTGTTCCTAAATATTTAATATTACCTGATTGTATTGGAATAGTGAATATATTTGAAAAATTGCAATTTATAGGTAAGACTGTTGATTTGCCCCTGTTAACAGAGTAATCTGATAGTAATGAAAATTTATCGGTGAGCGCCACTGTCTGAAGAAGAGATCTTTGTGAGTTTTCAAGGAAAATTAATACATCATCAGCATAAAGACTCTTCTTGTGTTCTTTTGCGCCAGTTTGGATCCCTCTAATATCAACATTTTTTTGTATGGCTGCTGCTCATGGTTCGATGAGCAGCTGCTCGCTAATATATCTGCTGCTTGCTAATATATTTTAACTGCTGACTAGTATTACTCACTCTTATTCTACACTTTATCGCATGTATAGTTTATTTCTTTTATTTTATCATGTTTAATGTTGCAGCATTGCACCGAGACAAATTCCTAGTTTGTGTACTACATGAACAATGGCAATAAATCTGATTCTGATTCTGATTCTGATAAAAACAGTAAAAAGTGAGGGAGACAGTGGAAAACCCTGCCTAGTGCCTCTCTGGAGATTAAAGCTTCGAGAACTTTGATCATTTGTTCGGACAGATGCAGTTGGACAGCTACTGTATATAGTGTTTTTATCCAGTTAATAAAAGATGAGCCAAACTTAAACTTGTTAAACACCATAAAAAGGAATTTCTGATTAACACGGCCAAAGGGTTTCTCTGCATCCAGAGATACAGTGATGAGAAAAAGTGTTTGCCCCCTTCCTGATTTCTCATTTTTTTGTATGTCACACTTAAATGTTTCAGATCATCAAGCAAATTTAAATATTAGATATAGATAATACAAATAAACACAAAATGCAGTGCTTAAATGAAGGTGTTTATCATTAAGGGTAAAAAAAATCCAAACCTACATAGCCCTGTGTGAAAAAGTGATTGCCCCCTAAACCTAATAACTGGTTGGGCCACCCTTAGCAGCAACAACTGTAATCAAGTGTTGGCGATAACTGGTAATGAGTCTTTTTACAGCACTGTGGAGGAATTTTGACCCACTTGTAGCATCATCGTCTCCTCAAACCAAGACAGAAGATCACTTCTCTTCATTTTATAGGAATTTCACTTTATTCATTACACAGGAATACCACTTTTCTGCCTTTTCAGGAATATCACTGGCTTTTATGTCGACTCATGCAGGCCTCTTCCAGGCCTGACCAAAGATGCTTGCTTTCCCAGGACCCCAATGTAAACAGTTGCCTCTTGCAGAGATTGTAAGGATCAGAATTTGCTTTTAAAGGCTCAAAGGAACATAAAACTCAGGAGACCAGACCTCTCAACATGAACACTGCATTTGGATAACGTACCCTTACAGGAAACAATGCTTTTGAAAAAAGAGTCATAAACCACTTAATCTGACGGGTTTATAGCCCGATGTTGTCCAGACTTTCGCCCAGATACCATGGACCTAAAGGAAATCATCTACAGCTCAACAGTACCTCCTAGTGGATACCTACGAAATGTGTTTTCAGTATGTAAGATGACTTTTAATTTGTTCTAAACATTAAGTTTCTTTCAGCTTATCCTCTGGATCCTAAGGACACTGAAAATCATCCCTCTTTTATCACCAACCATGGTTTGTTGCATTTTGATCTAAATGTGAATGCATGTATTATAATTATGTATAAGAAATGTTATATTCATGAGTGTTATTCAAACCAATGTAATATTGGAATAATGGTATAAATGCATGATCACCAAATATTAATCAAGTCATTTAATCTAGTTAGATTTTATATTGAGCACGTAATTTCATAAGAACTGACTGAGTGTTGATTTTCCCTCTGCAATTTCATGGGATGGTGTCTTCGTTTGATTGGCTGCTCTCAAACAAAGAAATGTCCTCACATTGGATAGCAGCCATTTCAAACTGCTTCTGAAAAAGTCGATTGGTCAGTCTTGCGATCGACATCATCAGTTTTACGACCCGGTGAGGTAACTTTAAAAGAGAGAAGTTAGATTTGAGTTTTAGATCAGCAGAATAAGCAAAGAGTAAGAAATAAGATCAGACAAAGAACAGGCAGGAAGACTAGCAAGAAGTAAAGTAACAATGTAACAAGTAGCAAGATAGAGAATGGTGAGAGAATTAAGAATTAGAAACACAGAAAGAAGAAAGAAAGAGATTTTGAGAAAGATTAGGAACTAAATTAAGATTAAAGAAGCAGAATAGTAATCTAGATCTCAGAAGATTTTATTCCACCTTTTCAAGATTCTGTGAAGTTTTATTCTTTGTGTTTGTCAAGTCTTTCTGGTTACTGAGGAGAAACCATTTTTCTTTAGAGCTCGTACTTTTAGAGAATCAAATTCTCAAACTTTTTCCTTCACCTCAGAAGCCATTCTTATCCTAGTAAATGTTTTTCTCATTTTTTTAATGACTTTTCATGCCGTTAAAGTGGACCTTTAATTTGCCTAGTTTAAAGTGAAAAGAGACTGAGACGTTCCTCCTTCAGTTTTTTTGGTCTATCCCACTACAAGAGACCTCAAATTTGGACTTTTTTCCAAGGACTTTTCATGCCGCTCGGGGACGATCACTCTGCTGCCCCCGTCCTGAACGCCGCTTCCTCCCGACGTCCCGATCCTGAACTCGGCCGGCATCGACCCGCTGAACATGTGGACCTTCAGCTGTCTTGTGAGTGAGGCTCATTTTACTATCTGCTGGGTTAAAACGTGATGTCCTAACAATTAAATTACAGTTGAATATGGCCCGTATTTCAGTGCTCAATTAGTCTCTCAGCCACAGGATAGAGCTATCAACTGAAGGAAAACTCTTAGTCAATTTTAAGTAACTGCCCTTAAATTTTTGTAGATTAATTCAGAATTCATTTTTTGATAATTAGCTTATGAATTTTCCCCATAAGCTATCAACTGAAGGAAAACTCTTAGTCAATTTTAAGTAACTGCCCTTAAATTTTTGTAGATTAATTCAGAATTCATTTTTAGATAATTAGCTTATGAATTTTCCCCATAAAATTGCGTGGTTTTGTTAAAACATTTCAGCCTCATTTACCGTTGAAACATAAGTCTGGTTCCTCCTTGGTTCTACAGAGGTGTAATGCTGGATTTTATGTTCAGGAACCCAATATCAGTTGATGTGATATTTTACGCTGTCATCATTTAAATCTGTTTATCCATCATTTGAACGCCATGCCATGTAACCTGAATGAGTTTAATAAAAGGGTGAATGAGAGAAGTTGAAGCGTTTTCCTTTCGCATATATCTGTTTCCGGTGTGTTAGGAAAGTTTGCACTAGCATTAGTTGCAAGGCTAAAACGAGCTGAAACCCAAGTACTCTACACTGAAAAGGAACTGGTGAAACGACAAACAACCATCCTTTCTCTTCAGGAAAAGAACAAATCCCTTGTGAAAAAGCAGGAACAAGCTCGCATAGAGAAAGAAGACACCCAAGCTACACTCGATCAGACGTTGCTAAATCTGGAACAAGCAGAGGAAGAAAAGCAACGACTAGAAGACAACAATACCTCACTTCAGCAAGAAAACAAGGAATTGAAAACCGCCCTGCTTCACAAAGAGAATCAACTCAAGGAAGTTGAAGGTCAATTGGACGAAACAAGCTCCGATTATGGGAAATGCAAACTGCTCCTACGAGAAGCACAACAAGGTCTTCAGGACGTTCAAGAAGAGCTGGAAGACCACCGCAAACAAAGGGATCTGAGATCAGAATCCATGAACAGGCCGGTTCCCTCGACAAAGGGGGGCATCCCCTCATGGGATGGGGACTCCCCTGGCTCACACTCACCTGACCGGTTCAGACCCGAACAGCAACGTGAACGACGTGTGCAAATTCCATCCGATGGAGATCTCAATAAGATCGCTCGCCACGTCACGAAATTTGACCCCTCAACCAGTGGGTCACCTGATACCACGGCTTATTTGCAAGACATCGACTACTACTTGTGTAAATACCCTGATGCTACTGTTGACGACCACATTTATTTGATCAAGTTGACATCCAACGGGTCGGTATCAAAATTTATAGATCGGCAACCATTTGACATCAAGATGAACCACCGGAAACTCTATGAAGCCATCGAAAAGGAGTTCTCCGACAACTGCTTACAGTCAGGGCTAGCGACAGCCCTAGCTGTGAAACAGGGTCGCTTAGAGCCTCCACAGGCATACTACCAGCGACTCCTGCGCGCATATTTCGGATCTCAAAACACGCCTGAGATGGAAGAAGACCACAATTTCAAGGCTCTGTTCATTCAGAATCTCCATCCCACGATTGGACACCACCTTGGAGTCATGGCTAACCCAAAGACAAACTCGATAAACCAACTAAGAGAGTTCGCACATTATGCATTCCAGAAACAGCGACAAAGCAATCAGAAGCATACCGAGTCTACCGCGGTGTTAGCTGTCAACACCGCATCAGACACCGTGGACCTAGAGGGCGCCCAAAGGCCAGCCCCTGTTCCAGCATCTCGGTCACAAATAAAACGACGACAGTCCTCTAGTCAAGATAAGTCGAGTCATGACCCGGAAAAATTTTTGACACCAAGTTCCAAGACAACATCACCAAAACCTGACTACCGTCGGAGACTGAGTCCACCAGGTAAGTCACGAGAATACGGTACGGATACCCGGGATGACAGATATCGATTTCGAAACTCACATAACCGCGGGAGGTGGTCACCGCTTTCGTACTACTGGAAAAACTTCGACAGGGAAGCAAGACCTCCCCCTGGAAAGTTTAACTCCAAACCCTGGGAGAAGAAAGGAAAGCCCATTTTCAGCCAAGAAGACCTGGAGACTCTCCAACGCATACTTGATGAACTGAAGAGGAAAAAGGAGGCGAAAGAGGACAACAAACCAGATGTCCTAGCCATAAATATTGTGACCACCCCAAACGATCCTTTAGGTTTGCCACAAGTCAACCCTGAGGAATCTCCTACTACAAAGGGGAAGGATACCGAAGACACAACCGAGCATCCTCCACCCGAAACTCAGGAGGAGCCCCAAAATGCAACGCCACCCAGTGCCATTTTGGTAGTCCAGCTACCTGGGAAACCTCACTCGCCCGAAACCGGCGACTCTTTAATCTGCGTTGAACCACCGGTCCAAGAATTTCTGTGTGATTTAACCGAGAGGGGGGTTGCACGAAAATTTTTCCTGTCATTGACCCTGGAAGATGTGATGACGCACGAAGCCCTACTGGATACCGCAGCGGACATCACACTCATGTCGCGTGACCTTTTTGAACACCTACGTGTCACTGCTAACCTTGTGCACAAAGACTTGAAACTAAGACCTTGCTCCTTAGCTATTCAACCTTATGCACCCTCAAACACGACTGTGTCACACATGTCATTGATACAAATCTTCATTGGGCCCATGACCTTGATCCACCCGGTCTATGTGTCCAATCTCAACTCAATTCCATTGCTGATAGGCAAGGATCTACTTAATCGCTTTGAGCCTCTGATAGACTTCAAGAATCTCAAGCTATGGGCTCAAGTTCGACAACCTCTTCCAACCACTCTACCTGAAGCAACTGGATCACAGTGCTACACTCTTGACACCTTGGATGTTCCAGAAGTCAACCCACTCGCACTGCTGACCCAACAAAGTTTGATGGAAGGTGACCTTGGGGACCAGGCTGAAACAGGCACCCCTTCCCGTGTCACCACATCTGACAACCCAACCTTAAATGAACACAGTTCATTTCTTTGCACCCTAAAACCAGGGGCAGCCGATGAAGAGTACTGCCCCCAAGTAGTCAAAGGACTAGTTATCCAAAGCTCCCACGTAGAAGACGTGGTACTGGCTCTCTGGGCTGATAAATCTGTAATCAGCCAGACACTTTTCGACTCTCTACACGAGAAATACCCTGACCTTATGGTCACTAACAAGTCTTTTCATTTCCCTGCTGGGACCAAATCAAACAAAACATTGGTCGCCACAAGTATCTGCACCCTCCACCTTCAGTGGAACCACAGACTGCTAACGCATCCCTTCTTGGTAATTCCCGACCTGCCACATGCAGTCTACATCGGCAGTGATCTTCTTGTGAGACTCGGAACCCAGGTTGATACCATAAACAATGTCTTATGGTCTCTCACCCCAGTTCGAGACGCTCACTCTAAACCAGATCTTGACACTCTCAAGTCAGGCCAGACCATCCCTGAGGCCTGCCAGGTACTGAACACTCAACATTGTCTCATACCTGCTAATGTCACGTGCTACCCAGTCCAACTATGCATTCCGACCGGACAGAAACTTATGCATCCACAAGCATTTTTCCAACCGGCTCCTTTGCTTGACAATCTAGGCTTAACGCTGGAGGCCATGCCCCTTCTAAGCCTAGAATACAGAACCACCACATTACCGGTAAACAATCCCACGGCAGAGACCATCATCTTGCCCAAGGCCACGCCTCTTGGCTGGCTCATCACCACAGATTTCCACGATTTTGAACTGACTGTTCCTGTGCTAGGCGGCCTCCCTGATTCCCTTTGGGCCGACTCTCTTGAACCTACAGTCATTTACACTAAGCCTTCTAAGGCCATCGCTCTTGTGTCAATGCCAACCCCTGACAAAGAGTCAGTGGGACGAATCGACTTGACCAACAATGACCAAATGCTTGTCCAAGCCATTGAGCTCCTTCCGTCGGAGTCCGATCAGCAAACCAATGGCAATCCCAGCAATGCTCCACTGAAACCAGTCCTCACTATCGCTGAAGAGATCGCACAGGTGGTAGCTGATGCTGATGCCCTAACCTCTGACGAAGAACGTGAAAAACTTCACCAAGTTCTTCTTAAGTATGAACAGTCCTTCTCCAAAGACTCCTTGGACTGTGGACTAACCGCAATTCACTCAGTACGCATTCCTACACCACCTGACGCTCCTCCCACCTATGTCAGGCAGTACAAGATTCCCTTGGCCTCGTACGGCCCAGTACAAGAAATAATCGATGATTTACTGGACCGTGGCATAATCAGGCCATGCAACAGTACCTACTCGGCCCCCTTATGGCCTGTCCTAAAGCCCAATGGTAAGTGGAGACTCACCATTGATTACAGGAAATTGAACACTCAAGTTCCTCTCTCTAGGTGGCCTATGACTCAACTGGAGCAAGAACTCCCTAGAGTCAAAGACGCCAAATACTTCTCAACACTGGACATTGTTTCTGGTTTTTGGACTATTCCTGTCCAAGCTGAAGACCAACACAAACTGGCCTTCACGTTTGCGAATCGCCAATACACATTCACCCGATGCCCTTTCGGTTATGCTAACTCTCCTGCAGAGTTCAACATTTTCTTGAACAAAGCATGTCCAGACGCCCGAGACAGAGGTAACCTCATCTATGTTGATGACATTCTCATTCGAAGTCCAACTCTGGACACTCACCTCACTGAAATTGACCATGTCCTTGGCCAGCTCACACGAGCTGGAGCCAAAATTTCTCTCTCCAAGTACCAATGGTGCAAAACCAAAGTCAACTATGTTGGTCTCTTGGTAGGATCCAAAGGGGTCCTACCACAAACGGCACGAATTCAAGGTGTGCTAAACATCAAAGCCCCTACCAACATCTCCGAACTCCGGAGCTTCCTAAGGGTATGCAATTACTCACATCAGTTCATCGAGGATTATGCAGACTTGGCAAAACCCCTTACAGACCTCCTACGAAAGGACACCCCTTTCATTTGGTCTGAGGCTCAAGAACAAGCTATGCTAGCGTTGAAGCAAAAGTTATGCACAGCACCATGTTTGGCCTATCCCAACTGCGACCAGCCATTCTTCTTACAAGTGGGGTTCTCTGCCAACTGCTTAAGCGCTGGATTATACCAAATCTACGACCACGACAAACGAGTCGTGGCCTATGCCAGCAAAACCCTCTCTGGTCCGGAACTGAAATACTCGGACTGCGAAAAAGCCCTTCTGGCCACTGTATGGGCAGTCAAACATTTCTCCAACTATGTGGGAGGCCAGAGAATCACGGTTGAGACTCACCACCAACCAGTGGTCTTCCTTAACAGTCAGCACATCAGAGAAGTGTCTGAGTCGGGTGTCGGGGCTGCACGGTGGCGCAGTGGTTAGCACTGCGGCAGCACAGTTTACCCTTGGCCGGGGGATTGTGGGGATCATGGGATCGTGGGTTCGATCCCAGTCCCCGACCAACAGTGATCTGTGTGGAGTTTGCATGTTCTCCCCGTGTTGCGTGGGTTTACTCCGGGATTTCTCCGGTTTCCTCCCACATGCCAAAAACATGCATGTTAGGTTAATTGGCTGTTCTAAATTGTCCCTAGATATTTGTTTCCTATAGGCCCTTAGAATAGAGGGTTAGTATTAATGAAAGCGCTTTGAGTGGTCTTTGTGACTAGAAAAGCGCTATATAAGTGCAAGTTAGTTAGTTAGTTAGAAGGCGTTGTAACAAATGCCAGAATAGCCTCCTGGTTGATGGCTCTACAAAGCTTTGATGTGGAGGTCCGCTACGCACAAAAGTTGAGAAGCCCTCTCGGCACAGACTTGGCTGCCTGCCAACGGTGCTCTGAGGACACTCCAGGACCATCCATTCGTGCAGAGCCACCTACAGTCACTGAAGACCCAAACCATCACTACTTTGACCAGAACATCTGTCAAGATATGGTCACCGCTTATGTCGATGGTTGTTCTTTTCACCATGAAACTCACATTCGTGCTGGTGTGGGTGTGGCATGGCTGAACAATCAGCCTTGTGAACCCCACAGCTATCAACTGGGTTCCCAATCATCCCAGTATGCGGAAATCGCAGGTGTGCTCATTACACTGCAACTTGCCGTAGACCATGGCATTCGCACATTGGTCATCTGCACTGACTCCAACTACGCACGCCTCAGTTTCACTTGTCATTTAGCACTCTGGAAGGCCAAAGGTTTTGTAACCTCTAACCGCAAACCGGTTAAACATCAAGACCTTTTCAAGGCATGTGATCACCTGGTCACCTCCAACAACCTCCAGGTGTATTGGACAAAGGTCAGAGGTCACTCGCGCACACCAGGTCAGGACAAAGAATGGAATGACCTTGTGGACTCACTTGCAAAACAAGGAGCCATACAAGGCACACCCTGGTCCTTTGATTCTGCTCAGGTGCCGACTTCACAGTCCCACCCACCCACTCCTACAGTCTGCGCAGTCACTAAGGCCCAGACTAACAGGGCCCAAGACACGGCACAAACCACAGGTCCCCTTGCAGTTGACCCTGTTTTCACTGACGCTGACCTTATCTCTCTTCAAACCCTTGACCCTGCGGTCCATAAAATGATACAATACATCTCAGATCCTGCACTTAATGCACCATCCGACTCGGATCTCGCTGACACTCCAGACTTGAAGCCACTTTTTGCCGCACGATCATCCTTGCAGCTGCGAAATGGCATTCTAGTTCATGTTTCCGATGAACTCCCTACGCCTGCGCTTGTGGTCCCTCGTAACCAGAGGGGGGGTGATGATTGTTCATGCCCATGATCTCCCAACTGCAGGACACAAAGGCGTCAAAGTGACGTACAACGCACTCAAACAAGTGGCATATTGGCCCTACATGTGAAAGGATGTAGCGGACTACATCAAGGGATGTCTCGTATGTTGCCAGTTTCAACCAACCAACCCGATGCATTGAGCACCCCTACAGAAAAGAGGTATTTCATTCCCATGGTCTGACCTCCAAATTGACTGGGTAGGCCCCCTTCCACGGTCAGCCAGAAGAAACAAATACTTCCTCACAGTCACATGTGCTTTCACCAAATGGGTCGAGTGCCTGCCTGCTCCTAATGACACGGCAGAAACCACGGCCTACTTGTTGATGAACCACGTATTCTCTAGGTTTGGTCTGCCAAGCCGAATCAACTCTGACCGCAGCACTCATTTCACCGCCGAAGTCATGTGACAACTGTGGGAAACCTTGGGAGTTAAAGCTAACTTCCATATTAGCCACCACCCACAATCCTCCGGACAGGTTGAAAGAACCCACTGAACTGTGATCAACATACTGAAGAAGTATGTTTCACCACACCAAAAAGACTGGGATGTAAAACTCCCGCTGGTCTTAATGGCCATCCGAGCCACACCCCATGAAGCTACGGGGGTGTCACCTTTTGAAATGATGACAGGCCGGCAAATGACTTTGCCCCTGCATTTACTCTACCAACCTCGAGAAGCCAGTGTTGCTACAGCTTACACTACTCACCAGTACATGACTGACCTGACCAAACATCTACGACAGACTTTTGCCTTTGCCCAAAAACATTTGGACCGATCAGCTGAAGGACACAAAGCCTACTACGATCAGAAAGCCTCACATGATGAACTTCAAGTGGGAGACAAGGTTTTCTATTATGCTTTCATTCCTCAGACAGGACAGACCAACACACGAGCAGGAAAACTCGCTCGGAAGTTCCTCCCCAGGTGGACAGGTCCACACATGATCACAGATAAACTATCTCAGGTCGTTTACCAAATCAAAATAAGCAAAGGTCGCCAGGACCCCATCTCCAAATGGGTCCATCGTAATCAAATCAAAGCTTACAAAAACCCCATGGGACTTGTCGGGGACAACACTGTTCCATTAAGTCAGTAAACAAACCTAAATCTCGTTTGCGCCCGATAGATAACTGTTAGCTGACTATCAGCCTCAGGCACGCTCGGTCGCATTTCTCTTCCTCAATCAGGTAACTGCATTAAACCTCCAAAAGGAGAAAGTTAACCCAAACTAACTGACTTCCTTAAAATCTAACTCTAAAAGACCCTGCAAAATTTCATTCAGTGTCATCAAGTTACTATTTCAAAATAGTACACACAAAACCTCCAATATCACTAGCTTAAGTCAATAATCACAAAACCCTCTAAAGGTGATAAACACTACTAGCTTAGAGCTCAGTCTCTAACAAAGTTGTTCCACCTCTAAGAATAACTTTCACCTACCACTCAGGTACCTCAAGAAAAGGAAAACTGACAAGAAGCTCAAGATTAAAATGACTCACTTCTATTCGTTGGCCAGGACGATGGCCCTCCTGTTTTTCAGTTTAGCCCTCTACCTAGCACTCTCACCTACTTTTGCCCAGTTAGAACTGGACAGAGTCCAGACAAGAAGTCAACAATCCTTAGGTGGATTCTCAACCATGGCCTCATCATTAGGGCCCCTTGCTAGCCTTAGCACGTCTACTGTTAAATCAGTCAACACCGCTACACTGAAATGCCAGATAGTTGAACCACCAACTGTTACCAAAACTTTGCAAGATACTGTGTTGGTTTTGAATGTTTGCTCCAAAGCCTCGTTCAAACTCAACAAGGTCTTGGATTTGTCACTCTTCATGTTAGAGGGTGACCATGCTCACCCACATCTAATGCCTGTGTTTCTTCGAAAGGTAGCTAGAAATATTAGACTTTCAGCTAACACTATGACAATGAGTCTGCCTTCACCGCTTCTTGCCCCTGTTTCAGATGTCACAAAGTTATTCCTCATTGCCACTCAAAAAACAATGATGACTTTCCATGTTCGCTCAGTCTTCCAGAACAAAGGTCTCAGACACCCTCTGAGTAAGACCTCTGTGGAACCATGATTTAGTCCAGCTAAACCAATTCAGTTCGAACCTCCTTGAATTAACTCAATATTGCTTAACCTAAACATCTACCTCAGATAAGCAATACATTTTTGTTTTGCATTCTTTGTTTTGACTTTTATTTTTCTTTATTTTTAGAATTTTTGAAGTTATATGCATGCTTATATACAAACCTATATTTTTATACATAGCTCTTGCACCCCATTTTGATTTTTGTACCCATTCAAACTATTTTTAAACAACTATGATAGCTATTTCATCGTAAACCAAAATTCCTACCTCAAGTATGTAAGACTACACACTTATTTTTGTAACCAGAATTTTTGAGTCATTCCAAGACCTATGCCTTAGCTTACTACTCCAAGAAAATTGTATAATTTACATTTGTCCATATTCAAATTATTTTTGGAAATTCATGGAAGTCCTTCCAGTAAACCAAAGTCAAAGATCTGTACTTAGTAATAGATAATGTTTGCATGTTAGTATGTATGGATATCACAAAAACCTTTTAACCCAGTATTTAGGTCAAGTGTTGCCAAGGAGACGAAGCTGCCATGGGTGTGTACCAACGCTGACCGATGCTCACCATTGCTACAAAGGGGGGATCTGTAGCATCATCATCTCCTCAAACCAAGACAGAAGATCACTTCTCTTCATTTTATAGGAATTTCACTTTATTCATTACACAGGAATACCACTTTTCTGCCTTTTCAGGAATATCACTGGCTTTTATGTTGACTCATGCAGGCCTCTTCCAGGCCTGACCAAAGATGCTTGCTTTCCCAGGACCCCAATGTAAACAGTTGCCTCTTGCAGAGATTGTAAGGATCAGAATTTGCTTTTAAAGGCTCAAAGGAACATAAAACTCAGGAGACCAGACCTCTCAACATGAACACTGCATTTGGATAACGTACCCTTACAGGAAACAATACTTTTAGGAACAGGTTTAGGAACAGTTTCTTTCCAACAGCTGTCACGTTATTGAACTTAGTTCCCCGCTGACTCTCTTACAATCATCTTTTACCATCCTCACCTGTACATAACTGCATAACTACATAACTACATCTAACTTATTGCACATTATTTCCACATAACAGTACTTTTAACTTTCTGCACTGCTGCATATATTTGCATATATTTGCTTAAATTGCACATACTGTTAATTACCGTATATACTGCACTGCTGTCCTTTGCACTTCTGATTGGATGCTAAACTGTGTTTCGTTACCTTGTATTCATACATGTGTAATGACAATAAAGTTGAATCTAATCTAATCTAATCTAATCTTTTAAAAAAAGAGTCATAAACCGCTTAATCTGACAGGTTTATAGCCCGATGCTGTCCAGACTTTCGCCAGATACCATGGACCTAAAGGAAATCATCTACAGCTCAACAGTACCTCCTAGTGGATACCTACAAAATGTGTTTTCAGTATGTAAGATGACTTTTAATTTGTTCTAAACCTTAAGTTTCTTTCAGCTTATCCTCTGGATCCTAAGGACACTGAAAATCATCCCTCTTTTATCACCAACCATGGTTTGCTGCATGGTTTGCTGCATTTTGATCTAAATGTAAATGCATGTATTATAATTATGTATAAGAAATGTTATATTCATGAGTGTTATTCAAACCAATGCAATATTGGAATAATGGTATAAATGCATGATCACCAAATATTAACCAAGTCATTTAATTTAGTTAGATTTTATATTGAGCACTTAATTTCATAAGAACTGACTGAGTGTTGATTTTCCCTCTGCAATTTCATGGGATGGTGTCTTCGTTTGATTGGCTGCTCTCAAACAAAGAAATGTCCTCACATTGGATAGCAGCCATTTCAAACTGCTTCTGAAAAAGTCGATTGGTCAGTCTTACGATCGACATCATCAGTTTTATGACCCGGCGGGGTAACTTTAAAAGAGAGAAGTTAGATTTGAGTTTTAGATCAGCAGAATAAGCAAAGAGTAAGAAATAAGATCAGACAAAGAACAGGCAGGAAGATTAGCAAGAAGTAAAGTAACAATGTAACAAGTAGCAAGATAGAGAACGGTGAGAGAATTAAGAATTAGAAACACAGAAAGAAGAAAGAAAGAGGTTTTGAGAAAGATTAGGAACTAAATTAAGATTAAAGAAGCAGAATAGTAATCTAGATCTCAGAAGATTTTATTCCACCTTTTCAAGATTCTGTGAAGTTTTATTCTTTGTGTTTGTCAAGTCTTTCTGGTTACTGAGGAGAAACCATTTTTCTTTAGCGCTCGTACTTTTAGAGAATCAAATTCTCAAACTTTTTCCTTCACCTCAGAAGCCATTCTTATCCTAGTAAATGTTTTTCTAATTTTTTTAATGACTTTTCACGCCGTTAAAGTGGACCTTTAATTTGCCTAGTTTAAAGTGAACAGAGACTGAAACGTTCCTCCTTCAGTTTTTTTGGTCTATCCCACTACAAGAGACCTCAAATTTGGACTTTTTTCCAAGGACTTTTCATGCCGCTCGGGGACGATCACTTTGCTGCCACCGTCCTGAACGAGCCCCCGGCTGGGTCAACACTCCTGACTGCTGTGAGGGAGCATTGCAGCAGCCGCTTCCTCCCGACGTCCCGATCCTGAACTCGGCCGGCATCGACCCACTGAACACGTGGACCTTCAGCTGTCTTGTGAGTGAGGCTCATTTTACTATCTGCTGGGTTAAAACGTGATGTCCTAACAATTAAATTACAGTTGAATATGGCCCGTATTTCAGGGCTCAATTAGTCTCTCAGCCACAGGATAGAGCTATCAACTGAAGGAAAACTCTTAGTCAATTTTAAGTAACTGCCCTTAAATTTTTGTAGATTAATTCAGAATTCATTTTTAGATAATTAGCTTATGAATTTTCCCCATAAAATTGCGTGGTTTTGTTAAAACATTTCAGCCTCATTTACCGTTGAAATATAAGTCTGGTTCCTCCTTGGTTCTACAGAGGTGTAATGCTGGATTTTATGTTCAGGAACCCAATATCAGTTGATGTGATATTTTACGCTGTCATCATTTAAATCTGTTTATCCATCATTTGAACGCCATGCCATGTAACCTGAATGAGTTTAATAAAAGGGTGAATGAGAGAAGTTGAAGCGTTTTCCTTTCGCATATATCTGTTTCCTAATCACGGCAGGACAAGAACTCACTGAAACTTTGAGACTGATTCATTAAGTAATTGAAGGTACAAAATTAAATAAAATTAAAGTTAATATTATTGTCCGTTAGGACTGGTGCCCCTTTTACGAGTGCTTTTATTTAATTTAGCAGGTGTAGAAGTGATGGTTTAACTCCGCCCCTTTCACACCCACTATTAAATAAAATAAATAATTCCTGTACCTTATGACAAATATTTTTATAGGCAATTCACGCGACACACTCATCTTTGCAGAATTGCTGTAATTCTGCCACATTGGAGGGTTTTCAAGCATGAACCATCTTTTTCAGGTCATGCCACAGTATCTCAATCGGATTAAGGCCAGGACATTGACTAGGCCACTCCAAAGTCTTCATTTTGTTTTTCTTAAGCCATTCAGAGGTGGACTTGCTGGTGTATTTTGGATCAATGTCCCGCTGCAGAACCTAAGTGTGCTTCAGCTTGAGGTCACGAACAGATGGCCAGACATTCTCCTTCAGCATTTTTTGGTAGACAGCAGAATTCATGGTTCCATTTACCACAGCATTTCTTCCAGGTCCTGAAACAGAAAAACAGCCCCAGACCATCACATTACCACCACCATATTTTATTGTTGGTATGATGTTCCTTTTCTGAAATGCTGTGTTACTTTTATGCCAGATGTAATGGGACACACACCTTCCAAAAAGTTCAACTTTTGTCTCATCAGCCCACAGAGTATTTTCCCGCAAGTCTTGGGGATCATCAAGATGTTTTCTGGCAAAACTGAGACGAGCCTTTATGTTCTTTTTGCTCAGCAGTGGCTTTTGTTTTGGAACTCTGCCATGCAGGCCATTTTTGCCCAGTTTCTTTCTTATGGTGGCGTCATGAAGACTGACCTTAACTGAGGCAAGTGAGGCCTGCAGTTCTTTGGATGTTGTTGTGGGTTTTTTTGTGACCTCTTGGATGAGTCGTCGCTGCACTCTTAGGGTAATTTTGGTTGGCCGAGCACTCCTGGGGGGGTTTGCCACTTTTCCATGTTTTCGCCATTTGTGGATAATGGCTCTCACTGTGGTTCACTGGAGTCCCAAAGATTTAGAAATGACTTTATAACCTTTTCCAGACCAAAAGATCTCAATTACTTTGTTTCTCATTTGTTCCTGAATTTCTTTGGATCGCAGCATGATGTCTAGCTTTTGAAGATTTTTTGGTCTACTTCACTTTGTCAGGCAGGTCCTATTTAAGTGATTTCTTGATTGAGAACAGGGGTGGCAGTAATCAGGCCTAAGTGTGGCTAGAGAAATTGAACTCAGCTTTCCAAAGATGTGATAAACCACAGTAAATTTACGTTTTAACAGGGGGGGGGGGGGGTCACTTTTTCACACAGGGCCATGGAGGTTTGGATTTTTTTTTACCCTTAACAATAAACACCTTCATTTAAAAACTGCACTTTGTGTTTACTTATGTCATCTTTGTCTAATATTTAAATTTGTTTGATGACCTGAAACATTTAAGTGTGACAAACATGCAAAAAATGAGAAATCAGGACGGGGGCACACACTTTTAAATGCCACTGTAATATTGTGGTTTCTAAGTTATTAATCTTACAGTAGTCTATTAAATTAAATAGCCTGTGTTTATTATTAGCAGAGTCCCGAACCTTGATGAAATCTGTTTGATCTGGGTGTATCATAAATGAAGAAATCCTTTCCAGTCTATTGGCAAGAGCTTTTCAAATTACTTTAAGATCAACATTCATAAGTGATTTGGGATGGTAGCTGGATGGAAGCTTAGGTTCTTTTTCAGGTTTAAGGAGCAGGATAATGTTAGCCAAGTTCATATTTGGAGGTATTACATTATCTTCTTTAATTTGGTTTACCATTCTAATGAAGGTAGGTGCCATCACAGGCCAGAATTCTTTATAGAATTCTACTGGAAAACCATCTGGTCGAGGAGCTTTGTTGTTTGGGAAGTGCTTAAGTGCCTCCTGGAATTTGGACATTGGAAGAGGTGCATTCAGAGCTGTAATTTGTTTATTATGTAATCATGGTAAATTAATATTGTCCAGAAATTGATTTATTTCTAAGTCAGATGGATTAATCTGAGATAATTAGAGGTTTTCATAAAACTTTCTGAAGGAGTTATTTATTTCTTCAGGGTCCTGGGTGATATTTCCAGTCATATCCTTAGTAGAGTGGATAGTTGTTTTTTTTTCTTTCTTCAGTCTAAGCTGGTTAGAAAGATATCGCCCCAATTTATTACTATGTTCAAACTTCTCCAGATGCAGTCATTGTATTAAAAACTGTACCCTTTTGTTTGTAATTTCTTTTAGTTCCAGCTTTAATTTTCTCAGATTGTTGAGTGCCTGTTCCTGTGGAGAAACAGCACAAGTAATCTCCAATAATTTAATTTTCTGTTCTAATTCCAGTCCCAGTGCTTTTTCTTTTTTACTCTTATATAAAAAGCAAGAGATTATTTTACCTCACATGACTGCTTTTGCTGCTTCCCATATAACGCACGACGGTATTCCTGGCACATCATTATAGTCCAGATATGATTCCCACTCTTTATTAAAATAATTAATTAAATCTTTGTCTTTGAGTAGTGATGTATTAAATTTCCAGTTCCTATTTTTCCTTGTAACATTTTTATTTACCAGTGTAAGAGATACTGGATGATGATCACTGATAGCCTGGTTTGAGAAAATTTCAGTGTCTGTGATATCCCTCACAATGGAGTTACTGGCTAAAAAAATTCTAAAATGGGAATATTAGCTGTGCAGTGGTGAGAAGAAGGTATATTCCCTAAGAGTTGGGTGAAGAGAACACCATTCATCGCAAAGACCAAAATCATTGATGTATTGATTGACAGTGTCAGTAGCCTGCCATTTCCGATAATTCCCCGATGCACTGAGCCTTTCGGTTGCAGTGTTTAATACTAGATTGAAGTATCCTCCTATTATGAGTGTGGTGTCAAAGCACTCAGACAGAGAAGTGAAGAAAGTGTTAAAATAGAATGGCTCATCAACATTTGGGCCATAAAAACTTGCAATACATAGCTCCAGATTTTGAAATAAGATTTTTAATATTTTAAATCTACTTTCTGGATCTGCTATGGTGTTATCCACAACAAAACATATTCTTCTGTTTACCAATATAGCTACACCCCCCCCCCATTTGGAAATCAAGCAGACTGAGTACATGTGGGGAAATTCAGGGGAGGTGAATGCATCTACAGACAACTTAGAAACATGTGTTTCCTGTAATAAGACAATGTCTGCCTGTAGATCCTTCAATTGATTAAAAACTTTTAGCATCTTCTCCCTGGTACCAATTCGACATATATTCCATGTGACAAACTTTAATGTTGACATGTTTTCACTAACTGGTTCTGTGCTAAAGGCGAGCTAAGTGTGCCTATGTTTGTATGTCCGAAGTGTATGTATGTGTATGTGTGTGCTTGTATGTCCTGTGTATGTTGCATGACTGCGTGTGCGCGTGTGCACGTGTGCGTAGGCATATGTATGTTGTGCATATAGTACATACCTATATCTATGTGCATGGGTGCGTGCCCATGATGTCTCTGTTGCATTTGTTTTCTTTGCTTGCATTTGCAAGAATGAGTGGGGTGCATGTACTGAATGTGTGAGAGAGAACAGACATGAAGATTAATAATTGGTGAGAAGATACCAATAACATACAACAACCTAACAATATCAATCAAGATTAGCTACATCAAACAAACACACAACAACCTCAACAAAAAAGAATAAAACATTCGACAAACATTAACAAATTAAACAGGGATCAAATAAAAGACCTACACACAATCACACTCTTTTTTCACATGTAGCTAAGGAAACAAACTAGACTAGAATAGCCAGGGGTTTATGGTTTCATTCAACAGCTTGCCATCTATAAACAATCTATCCACAGAGATAATAGCTCATTTACCTTCTTGGATTTTGTGTTTCCTAATGGAAAAAAAAAGCTTCCTCCTTCTGTCCATAATTTCCTGTGGAAATTGATCATTCAGACCGTAATGTGTGCCTTTAAGCTGCCTGCCTTGCCTCTGGACCAGAATTTTTTGCTTGGAATATTTAAATTTGGCAACAATGGGTCTGGAACATTTGTTTTGGGGATTTTCCTGTCCAGTGCAGTGGACTCGGTGAAAAGTAATTGATTTCACAATGTTAGAGGGCATATTCAGCTGCATAGACATGAATTCACAGATCAACTGTTGTGGATTTTCATTGTTTTTTTAGCAATTCCGGAGAAAACTAGGTTATCGCTCATGCTGCGTGATTCCAAGTCGTGAATTTTTTCCTTCATTTTCCGGTTTTCTTTTACAACTGTGTCAAGTTGCGTGGTTAGCGTGTTTAATGACTTTTTCAAGCTGTTATTTTCTTGTAAGAGAAAGACGAGCTGCACCTGGCTGAATTCCAAACTCTCTCATAGACTCTGGAATTCTTTATGGAGCAACCCAACCAACGCAAGTCTTGCATCCATGTTGGTAAGTTAATTTTCAGTAGAGAAAAGAATGTCACTAACCTCTAAGCCGTCCCTTGATTACTCTGGTCTTATTTTTGGTGAAGCTGCTGTTCTGGGTTGTTTAGACTGGGAAGACGGAACGGGAGATACAGTCATGTGAAAGAATTAGGACACCCCATTAAATATTCAGTTCTTTATTAAGAAATGTTCACATATTTTTTTTTTTTTTAGCCAAAGTCAAATTCCTTGTATGTGTTGTGCATACTTGGCCAGTAAAGCTGATTCTGATTCTATCTAGGTCTAACCCTGTTTTTGTTTTTATTTGCATTTTTTAACATTTATTTTAGCTATTTTAAGTGGGAATGAATGTGGGGGGGGGGGCCTACATAAGATGAGGGGTGTCCTAATTTATTCCTCACTATTTGTTTAGAATTACATTTTACAGAAAATTTGACAAAAGCCTTTAATTCATTTTTAATTGTTTAGTTGCATTACATGAATCTCCCATTATTTCAAACACTGATATTAAATATCCACATGTCCAAATATGTAAAAAAAAAACAAAAAAAACCCACACAGGCTTATACAAGGTGTCCTAATTTTTTCACGACTGTACATTCACCTGCTTCATGTCACAGCAGCAGTAATAAAACCCGTCAATACATTTCTCAAGTTCCTCCAGCTCAGTACAAAAAAGAAAGATAGAAACAGACAGTTAATGGATTGATTACAAAAAAAGGAAAAAAGCTACCTGTGGAAGTCTGTTTATGCTCGTTCGGCGTGAGTCACCATTTTGGATTATTGTGCAACAGTCTCGGAACGTCTCATGATCACAGCGTCATCAGCCAGGCCAGAGCATCCAGAGTTAAATGGTTCTTTGTTATCTTCTCTAGAGGTTGACATTTCTGAGGGTAAAGCTTTCATGTTACTTTCCCCAGAGTATGATGCTCCTGAGTCAGCTTTCGAGTGGAGAGCTCCTGTGTTGGCTTCGGAGTTGGGAGCTCCTGAGTTGGCTTCAGAGTTGGGAGCTCCTGTGTTAGCTTTGGAGCAGAGAGCTCCTGTGCTAGCTTCTGAGCTGCAAGCTCCTGTGTTGTTTTCTAAGCCAAAGCTCCCGTGTTTCCTTCAGAGGTTAGGGCATCTGTGACATCTGCTGAGTTTGAGATTTCTTTGTTGTCACTTCCCGAGGCTGATATTGTTATGATCTGAGCACGGTGGGATCCCGCTGTGCTCTGTTTCTTTGCCTTTTTTCTATATTTGCATGGGATTGTATTTTTGAGTTCTCATTCCTGTTATTTTACTTTTGGTTGATTTTCATACATTCTGCTTTGTTTTTTAGTATGATTTTTTTTTTCCTGTTTGCATTCATTGCTGGTGTGTTATTTACATATTTGGATTTACTTGTTTTTATTTGCCATTTTATATTTGTATCTTGGATTTTTTTCTCTCTCTCTCTCCTTCCTCGGGTCTGCAGCTGTCAGTGGCACGTCTGGGTTTTTTGCTCTGTTGTAGGCGGTGCCCTTGTCAGCTGTCAGTCCCGTCTTCTCCCTCTCACTACTCCCAGCTGATTTCTGTTGTAATCATTGTCACTTCTTGCTCGCTCATGTGATCCGTACCTGCTGTCATTTGTTATCATTTGTTTTTGGCCTTATTTAAGGACTGTTATTTTCTTCTTTCTTTGCTGGAGTCTCCCCTACTAGTCTCCACTGGAACCCTGCCCATGTTCTGGTGTGCCTTACTCATAAGTTTGTTTTTCTGTGATCAGTTTGGATTTTCTGTTTGTGCACCATTTGGACTTTGTGTTTTGGTTTTCAATAAATACCACAAACTGCAGTTCAACATGTGGGACTCTCCTCTCTGCCGTTCGAGCAATTCATGACAGAAGCCTCCAACCAGTTAAAGACCCAGCTGCTGCAGTTTGTGGTTCTTTTTGTTTTTTCACCTGGGGTTTTGCCATGTCGGCCACCCTGGATTTTTCAACTTTGGGACTGAGCGAGGAAGAGTGCGTAGCAGCTACACTCATCGCCAGTTTTGCCTCGGGGGCTGGAGCCTCCCAGTCTTGCAAGGAGGCTTGGGGGATTGTGAACGGCACGGCCTGGGTGATTGAGGCACATCCCAGTCTTTGGAGCTACCCGGGCCTGAGTTTTCCTCGCCTCAGTGATCGACGCACAGCGCAAACTCTGTGGCCAGGTGAGGGACACCCCCCCCCCCCTTCGGCACCACTGGGGCTCAAGAAGAAGCGCACCCGGGAGCGAAAAACTTGCTCATCCTGGCTGGAACCCAAATCTTCGATGGTACCTGGGGGTCCCGAATGGACACCATCTGGCCTTGACATAGCAGCCCCGCCTTCTCCTCCTGAACTGTGGCCCACACCATTGACTGAGGAGCTGGAGGAGCTCAGGTGGGTCCAATTAGCAGAGACAGAGCTCCTACTAGAATATAAACCATGGCTCCTCCCGGATCTCGCCCAAGAGCTGGAGGAGATTTCACCGGGTCCTCTTCCACCTCACCATGAGCCGACATCTCCACCTCCTGCTCCCCGCAGTCACCCAGGGAAATCTCGCATGAGGAACACCTCCACCTCTCAGGCAGCAGTTTCTCCTGCGTTGAGCCAGACAATCCCTGCAGCAGCTCCTTTGCCGGCTGTCCCATCAGCCTCCTCCTTCCCCTTGGCTGCTGCGACTTCAGTCTCCTCGACGTGTCCTCCTGCTGCTGAATTTATGGCAGCTTCTTCCCCAGCTCCGCCCATCACCGTGTCTGTGGGGCGGCTCCTCCACGTTCCTCTGAGGGGTCCACTCCCACTGAAGTCACGGAGAAGGCTGATTCCCAACCTGCTGCAGCAGAAGACATTGCACCCTGGGAAATCAGGCAAGTGTTTCTTCACTCTCATTCAACAAAACACAAATTATCTTGCCTGATTCCTGGCCGTGAGGCTCAGATTAGGCAGTCCTCTGAGTCCACCATCTGTTGCAGCTATAGACTGTTCACCTGCTCTTTCCGTGTCTCCTCCTTTTCCCCTTGAATGTCCACCGGCACCAGGACTGAGCCACTGGGCGATGGAGGAGCCTGCAGCCCTAGAAGACCTTGTTCCAGCCCCACAGCCACAGTCTGGATGGTTGGAGAGTGCTGTTAGTGAGCTGGAGCCTGCGCCGACAATGAAGCATCCCTTGGCTGCAGCAGTACAAGATCCAGCGCCAGCAAGGAGCCGACCTCCTGTCATCACGCTGGGTGAGCCACCTGCGTGGTTCACTTTGCTGGGGGCGGGGGGGGGGGGGGGGTCCAGGACTGCACCTACCACCAGGTCTGCTGCAGGGGCCACTGCAGCAGAGCCGGAGTTGGACCTCCAGGGGGCCGGGCCCAAGACGTCATTGCTTGGATCGACAGAGTCCTGGACGGCAGTGGAGCTTGAGCTCAGGGAAGTGCTCTTCTTTGTTTTCACCTTCTCCATGTTGCCTTGCTCTTCGTGGGGAGAGTCAAGTGCAGCCTTCAGCCACACCTGAGCTCACCTCGCCGGACTCCACTGCCGCCGGTGACCTTGACCCTGTTCCTCTGCCTTGTCCTGTCTGAGTTTTTTCCCAGGGTCACCAAGGATCATCCAGCTTTTCCAAAGGGCTCCATGGGTCCAGCCTCGCTGCCCGAGATCATCATGGGTCCAGCTCCTCTGGACAAAGTCATCGCGGGTGCTCTGTCCCAGCCCGGGGCCTCCATGGGTGCAGCCCTTCCTCCGGTTAAAGTCTTCTCAGGTGATCCATTCCAGCTCGGGGCCTCCAAGGGTGCAGCTATGGCCCAGTCTGGGCCCACCGTGGGTGCGGCTTTGCTGTGGCCTGGCGCCACGGTAGGTGCGGCCTTGCTCCAGCCCAGAGCCACCGCGGGTGCTGCTTCGCTCCAGCCCGGAACCTCCGCGGGTGCTGCTTTACTCTGGTCCAGAGCAACCGTGGGTGCTGCGTTGCTACAGTCTGGAACCACTGCGGATGCTACAATTCCCCAGTCAGGGGACACCGAGGGTGCTACAGGTCTGTCCAAGGCCGTCGTAGTCCCCTCTCCTCTGCCCGAGGCCGTCGGGGGTTCCTCTATTCCTCCATCTTCCTCACTACTGGTTGTCCCTGTTGGGCAGCCACCCCCTGGACCACCTTTTCTGGTTAGGTGGTTAAAAAACTCTGGCTGACCGCCTGACAGACTGCCGTTGGGTTGGGTGGCCCATGTTCTCCGGCAGACCATCCAACTCTTACCATCACGCCATCTGCCAGGTCTGGGACTTTACTTGGCCACCTGAACTGCCTAGTTCTTTGGTCCAGGGGGCCTAAGTTCCTGACCTTCCTGGTTGTGGGTTCTGAGCGAGTTTTTTTTTTTTTTTTTTGTTTCCTCTTGGCCTGGGTTTTGCTGGAATGTGAGTTCTGAGAGTTTTTCTTATTTTCTGTGGTTTGTTTTGGTCCCTCCGTGCCTGGGTCCCCCTCCTCCCTCCCGGGGTGGAGTTGTTTTCTTGTTGCGGTGGGGTTTTTTTTTGTGTGTGTGTGTGGGGGGGTTCTTTTCTTTTGATGTTGCCTGGGCTGTCTGCTATCCACCCCTTGGGGGGGGGGGGGCTCTGTCACAATCTGAGCATGGGAGGATCCCGCCATGCTCTGTCCCTTTGCCTTTTTTCTATATTTGTGTGGGATTGTACACATATGTCCATGTTTTCACCTTCTGAGTTTGATATGTCCATGTTATCATCTCCTGAATTTAAAGGGTCTATGTTGTCATCTTCTGAGTTTAAAGGGTCTATGTTACCATCTTCTGAGTTTGAAATTTTTGTGTTGCCTGCTTCAGGGTAATAATCCTCTATGTTGTCATCTTTTGAACACAGAGATTTTGGGTTTTTATCAGAGCAAAAGGCTCAGTTGTTTTCTCCCGTCTGGTGGCCCATGGACTTTGGTAGGCCTGCCGACAAATCACGTTCACCCCTCAGGGGGCTTATGGATTTGGGTAGGCCCCCTGACCCACCTTACTCTCCGGTCAGGTGTCATGGGGACTCTGGAAGACCACCCAACCCACCTTGCTCTTTGGTCCAGTGGTCCTGGGACTCTGGGAGGCCACCCGACCCATTTTTGTTTTTGGTTTGTGGCTTTGGACTTTTGTTATGCCCCACAAACTATGTTGTTTGGTTTTGGCCTCTGTGATGGAAGAAAGGATTTGTTTTGCTCCACCTGGCCTGGCAGCCCCACCGCCCACCCTGAGAGGGTTTTTTTCTTGGTTTTTTGTTTTGGTGTAACCTTTGGGTTGTCTGGGTGCCGCCCCTTGAGAGGGGGTAATGTCAGAACGTGGGTTGAACCCATGGCCTCGCTTTGAGTTATTTTGTGTTTTCTGCATTTATTGTTGTTTATTGATCTGACTGTGTTCTCAGTTCTGATTTAACATCATTACAATTATAGTTCAGTTGGGTCATTGTTTATTATGGTTCTGTCTCCCCTGTGATCCACTGTTTCATGTCCTATCTCCCTCTGTGTGGGGTAGCCCCACCCCTCCTGTCATTCCCTCTTGCCTCTTGTGCCAGCTGTCTGTGATTATTGATCTTCCCACCTGTGTTGTATTGTCCGGATTATTCACCTTGTCTATATATATATTGTGTGTGCTTTCCCCTGTCTGACGTGGTGTCATTAGTGTTTCTGCCTGTTTCCTGTGGTTGTCCTGCCCAGTTCACTGTGAGTTTTACCACCTGTTTTTGTTCTGTTTTCAGCCCATTTGCTGCCTTTAATTTGTTCTAGTTTTTGTTAATAAATCACTGTTTTTGCACCAATCTCCTGCCTGTGCCTGAGTCCTCTTCTAAAAACGTACTTGACAGAAACCCACCAACATCCCAGAGTTGAAGCCGTTTTGTTTTGAGGAATGGGCTAAAACTCCTCCAAGCAAATGTGCAGGACTTAAAAAGTTACTGGAAACATTTAGTTGCAGTTATGGCAGCAAAAGGGGTCACACCAGATACTGAAATCAAATGTTCAAAACTTTTGCCACTCACAGGTATGTAATATTGGATCATTCTCCTCAAATAAATGAAAAAGTGAAATATTTTTGTCTTATTAATTTAACTGGGTGATCTTTGTTTACTTTTACGACGTGTGAAAATCTGATGATTTTTAGGTCATATTTTTGTAGAAATGTATAAAATTCTAAAGGGTTCACAAACTTTTAAGCACCACTGTTTATAAACATGACTGTGGCACCAAGTTCCTTTCTTCAGGTCTTTATTTGCCAAATACCATAAAGAAAGGATAAATTTAACTGAGACATGGCTATATGTCCTAGTCTTTGGGGTTTATTTTTTTCTTGATTCAAACAAAATTTGAAAAATAAGCACTGCTATGTCCTGAATAAGACTTGAAAGTTTAGAGTAAGAAGTGAAACTGTGAAACTGTTGAATGAATGACTGTTTCCCATATATTACAGTATAATAACACTTCTTTTTTGCAACCAGAGAAGTTTGTGGCTACAGGTCAAGATAAATAATACAGGTTTGACATTAACTTTTTTTTTTGATGAAGATGCCAATTTCCGGTGCTGTGCTATATCTACAGTAACATTTGCTTAAACATGTTACACAGTTATATGTTTTCCAAAAACTGACCAGAGGAGTGCCCCAGTGTCCGCCCCAACAACCAGGAAGTCGTAGGTTCAATACCAAAGACCATATAAAAATGTTAGTTCCTGCCTTCTAGCTTGGTGCTTAACATAATAGAAGGGGGGAGGAAAATTGTTACCCAACCACAGGGGTAGCACAAGCCGTTGTACTCACTGTGCCACTCCCAAACCCGGATAAATGGGGAGGGTTGCATCAGGAAGGGCATCTGTTAAATTGACATGTGGATCATCATGGTACGTGACCGGTATGGCGACCCCAAAAGGAAGCAGTCGAAAGAAGAAAAAGTGTTTTCCAAAAGATACACCTGCTGCTTTTCAGATCATCAGCATGCAGAGTTGGCTTGCGCATCTTGTATCATAATTTTATCTCTGGGTCACATGCAGTCTGCAATCTGTGGCACAGAAACACATTAAATCAATGGGGTGGGTGGGTGAATACAGTCATAATTTTACACACAGGTAAGAAGTAATGCATTAACAACTTGCATGCTTATTTTATCAAACTGAAATGTGCACCACCTTATCCAGTGCACACGGTTGTAGAGAAGCACAAGTACATGTTGTGTAGTTTGTGTGTGTGTGTGTGTGGCAGCAGCTACTGTGGCATCTGTTGCCCACTGAGCCAGTCTGCTGGAGCTGGAGTCAATTATAAACACATTAGACTCTGTTTGCCATAACACACAATGACAGAAATACCTAAACGTAATTGCTCACACAAGAACAAAGTCTGTCTCAGAAGCACACACATGTACCCACCACACACACACACACACGCACCACATAAAGTCCAGCATCACAAAAAAAAAATAAATAAATAAAAAAAAAAAAAAAAAAATATATATATATATATATATATATATATATATATATATATATATTACATTACACTAGGTGAGCAAATCTACAGAAAATAATCCAATCTCTCCTAATACACTGGGGCATATGCAGTTTTCACATCTGATAAAAAGATTGACTTTTAAAGTGAGAAAATTATAAACAAAATACCTTCAGCCTAGTCATCTTATAAAACCCAATTTGTTGAAGAGCCCTCTTGTAAAAATCACAGGCATGCATCCAATTCCCAGCAGACCCCCTTAATGTTAAAAGTATCAGTGCCCTCAATGATGGCAGCTTTGGATTAAACATAGCTGACAGAGTGAATGGAAAAAAGAATATCTCTCTTTCTGTGGGCTTTCTTCCATTAGTGTGCTCGACAAGCCATCACCAAGAAGGTGTGTGGAGGAGAGGCGCGTAAAGCTGCTTGGGTGTGAGCTCAAGCTTGCAGCTTTGAGAACTGTATGAATGCACGTGCGTGTCTGTAATGTACTGCATGTGGGTGTATGATTGTGTGAGACACCTACGTGTAGCATAAGAAAACTTCTTTTACTTGAGCTGCAGAGCAGACCCTTTGCATTTTCTGAGTGTGTGTGTGTGTGTGTGTGTGTGTGTGTCCGCGCGTGCATGGCAGCTGACAAACAAGAATCAGTCTCTGAGTCTGATTGACGTGAGGACAGAGGCAGAATAGAAAAACACACACAATGCACAACATGCTTCCGCACACACACATGGGTGCAGATACCGAAGATACAGGTATACAAAGAGACAGTTACTGAGCTTGTTACAGAGGGTTGTTATCACAGCTGGAAATCATTAACACATACAGATTAGAAAGACAGAATTTGTTAGAAAATTAGACGAGAGAAGATGAGAGGGGAGGCGTGTGCAACTTGCCTAAGTGTGCACAAACACAAAAGAAAATTCTCCGCAGCGCTCATAGCTGTCGGCATAGTGGATGGATATAGAAGGCTAAAGAAGGCCTTGTGATTGCACTGCTGTCAGTCATGACTCCATATGTGTGGATGAAATGCGAATAATCTGATAGGACTGTCAATCAAAAATGTCAAAAATGTCTCAATGAAGAAAAGATCACTGCAACATCTCTCTGCTAGGGTGTATATTACTGTTCTCAGCAGTGTCTGCTGACTTAATGGTGGGAGGTTATATCTTGCAGAACTGTTTCAGACCCCCTTTAAACTGCCCATTTGGCCAGATGTTGGCTCCAGTCGCAGGTGTTCACAAAAGAACACCTTCATCCAAACATGGACCTGAATCTGAACCATTTAGGACCTAAGTTGAGTTGAGAGACTTCATATTCTACTGCTCCCCCTGCTATGTGAAACACTATTCCAAACGTAATAAAAACATAGATTTCTAAAGGAAAACACAATACAAAAACTCTTAAAGCAACACAATCTAAGTTTTCACTTAAAAAGTTATGTTTCCACAATCCTTTTGAAGGTACCTTAAACTCTGACCAGTGTCTCCGAATGTCACTCCTGCTGTTTGGGTAGGAACACTGAAAAGACTCACACTGGCACACGTTATGGCCTGCATCCCAGTAGCAAATCATTGGGCACTAACTATAAGATGCATTTTTTTTTAGCTTGGCATTTTCTAAAAGGGGATCATTGCAGAGCCAGCAAAGACACCAAAGTAGGTCTTGTTGGAGGAAATGAAGAAAAGAAAATGAGTCCGAGCAAGACAGTAATAACAGGCAATTATGGTTCACAACTGTAGAGCAATTTCTGCTCATATTTGGAAATATATTGTCATTCAGGTTTGAGGCCTTGTTGTCACTAAATTATGTAAATTTAGCCTCAAATAGTGAAACACCATGGTGTGGTATCAGTAATGTACAACAAGGGCATCACATACTTTTTCTTCAGGTTCCATCCTCATGGTGAGGGGTTGAGGTGCCACATCATCCTGTCTTGTGCACCTCTAACTGCCTCATGGTATTTCAGGCTAGTCCAGTCCTTGATGTTTGTAGTCCATCACATACTAGATCTAAAAAAAAATCACAAAAAATGTATGTTGTAATTTAAATCAAAAAGACAAGCTTTCATATATATATATATATATATATATATATATATATATATATATATATATATATATATATATATAGAGAGAGAGAGAGAGAGAGAGAGAGAGAGAGAGAGAGAGAGAGTTTTGTTTCTGTGGGCTGGCAATATAAACTGCTGGAAGAGGAAGTCAGTGTAACGGAACACTACGATTATATGAATATGATTATTAATAATTAATAACTGGAATTAATAATTGTTAATAATTATTGCATTACCTCATTATAACACTAGGGGTCACCACTCACGGTTTTAAGAGTAGTGAGAACTCTATTAAGAAACAATTTATCTTAAGAATTTGTCAATTAATAAGCTAAGCATTAATTAATCATTTAATTAGCAGTTATTTGATCAGTCTCAATCTGGATATCAGTTCTTGACAGTGTTTCTGGAGTCTGGACAGAGAAAAGTACACCGGTGAACAGTTTAGTAAGTTTAATATAGAAAACCAAAGTTACAGTAGACATCTGTATAGCACGTAAAATGGGAATATAACCAAAGGCAGCATGAACAGTGGTAATTTTGCATATAGAGAATGGAGAATGGAGCAATATTTACATATTTACAGGTCTTGCATATGTGGAATAACGTTCAAGTGTGGCTGAATAGAGAATTAGTGATATGATAATAGTGACAAACATTAAGCATAATGCAATGATAATGAAAAAGGAATTTTGAAAAATGTTATGAAAAAGAAAAAACAGATTAACTTAACATTATGCTCAAAAAGGGACGTAGTTACAGAAAAAGTTATGGCTGAAGTGAATAAGTATGTCCCTGAGCTAATTCCATTGACTGCCTCACTTTCTTGGAGTGGCTGGATTCACAAGAGAAGAAGCAGAACACAATGGCCAAGCCTCATGGGGGTCACAGGTGCTAGAGGATTGAGCTTTTTGGTAGCCCTGCTTTGGTCCAACTTGGATTGGAGATGGACCTTGGAGGCAGGAGTCCTCTCTGCAGTTCTGAGCCCGAGGTCTTGACTGAGAAGCCTTTTCACAGGCAAGGGCCCAGCTTGGGCCAGAAGCTTGAGTCTGCCAGAGTCTACTGTAGAACAATGGATTTCCCACTACAACAGCATTTGGCAGTGAAGGACAGCCCAGAAGAAAGCCTTAGTATGCTAAAAACATGTGGTCACGCTTGAGTTACAGAAAAATTAAGGTTAAAGAAAAATCAAAGCTTGGGTTGCTTAGAACAAAAGAAAAATTGAGGATTAACTATTCACTTTCTAACTATTCACTGCTTTAGCAAGAAGGAGATAAAACTTAAATAAAACTGAAAAAATGTAAAAGTTTAGATGGCTAAAGCATGCTAGGTACAAAAAAAGAGTTTCATTTTACCTTAAGTAAACAAAGGTGTTACATGGGAGGCTGGCAGGCCCAAAGGGGAGAGCGAGAGATGCAGGTGATATCCCTCTCCAAAAGCCAGCAGGAAAAGAGAGAGAAGTTTGAATCTCAGTGTGTGATAAGATCACAGCTTCACACCTACAGGGGCGGTCCTTGCTGTGACTAGCCAATCAAGGATTTAAATGACTAACTCTCTACCCCATGTGGGAACTCGCTCACCCAGATGGGATATTTCTCTTATTATGCAAATTGGCCCGCTCCAGCTTGAGGAAGCAGAAAGTGTTTGAACTAAATTCTCAGAGATACTTAATTATCATAAAACTAGGTACAAGTTGTCTAAAACACATTTGTGTGATTTGGCTTACTCTATAAGGATTCACAATTAAGGAAAGCATGCATGAATAAAGCATTTATGACACACATAATCAGGGATTGACATAAAAACCCGCCAACCCAGCACTGGTGAGTAGATTTCACTGGTGGCGGGTAAGACAGTCACTCCAACTAGCCCTTTTGGCAGGTTGTAGTTTTTTGCAAGCAACATCTAAGTAATAAGCCTATCGCAGTGTGAGACTACAAAACTACAACTCTCATAAGCACTATCTGCACACACACAGTGTATTGGGCAGCACGGTGGTGCAGTGGTTAGCACTGTTGCCTTACACCTAGAAGGTTCCAGGTTCGAATCCCCAGGCTGGCAGGGTTAGGAACCTTTCTGTGTGGAGTTTGCATGTTCTGTATGTGCTGTGTGGGTTTACTTCGGGGGCTCTGGTTTCCTCCCACAATCCAAAGACATGCATGTTAGGTTAATTGGTTGTTCTAAATTGTTCCTAGATATCTGTCTGCTATAGGTCCTTAGAATAGAGGGTTAGTACTAATGAAGTGCTTTGAGTGGTCTTTGAGACTAGAAAAAGTGCTATATAAGTACAGGTCCTTATCCCTTATTCTCATTGGTCCATTATCGCTGCAGAAGCTCCACTGCCAGTCAGGTAGACGGGAGAAGTCGCGGACAGATTCAGGCTCTGCTCCAGGCTTGGTACATCAGAAGCCGCAGATGGTCTCTTCCACAGGTTGGTTCCTTTTGTGGCAAGTTTGGAGAAACAGCGACAAACTGACAGCAGCCAGCAGAACACACCTGTCCCCACTCTCAACAATCAGAACACCGGGGGTATCACCCCTGATCCCCCATATGTCGTAATGGCCTCTCCAGGGGCAGAATTCAAGACCCAAATGCTGGACTTAAGTTTTTGAGATTTAATGAAGAAAACACAAAATAATCCATGACTGGTAAACAGGAACAAAAACTCACAGGACTTGGCAGGATACAAACATAACAGGCTTCAGCAGGACATGACAGGATACAGACTATGACAGAAGCGTGCGGTCCATGTCAACATGATTTAGAAGGATGTCGCCCCGAACTACGGGGCGGCATCCCTTAAATAGGATGGCAGTAATTATCAAAATAATAAACAGCTGTGAATAATCAAGAACTTAATGAGGTATGAAACAAGCTAGGTCAAAACGAAAGTAATCAAAATATGCTGTCAAAATAAGAGCCCAAACCAATATGACAAGACGTGACCATGATGAAAATAATGTTAAGGATGATCATAAAGGAATAAGGCAAAGGCAGGAATAATTATAAGGATAAACTTGAAGCTGTGGACAAGGAAATGGATACGAAACCAAGGACACAATACTACTACTACTACTACTACTAATAATAATAATAATAATAATAATAATAATAATAATAATATAATGATAAATACCAAAAACTCCCAAAGGAGAACTAAAGGCAAGGATGTGAGTTGAATCATGTCCTATGACAAGAAAATATAATTTATAACACAAGGTGAGGACATGAGTTCAACCCATGCCTTGACACTACTCCCCTCTCAAGGGCGGCTTCCAGATTACCCTCATACAAGTAAATAACAAACACAAAAACACCCTACCAGGGTGGGTGATGGGGGTTCAAGGCCAAGTGGGCCAAAAAAAAATCCTTTTTCCCCTCCATAGAGCCCAAAAACAAGAACCACAGTTTGTGGGGCATAACCATATCCACGGCCCCAAACCAAAAACAAGGTGGGTCAGGTTGCCAACTGAAGTCCCAGGGCCACCGGACCAGACAGCAAGGCAGGTCAGGTGGTCTTCTGTCAAGTACGCCCCTCCAGGGCAGAAACAAACCCAGGCGCTTGACTGCAGTTGAACATTTATTAACAGAAAGCAAAACATAGACAGTCCAAAAATAACTATGCAAACAACACCACAAATGCAAACATGAAAAAACTTACACGGATAACTCTCCAGAGCTGAGAATTCTCTGGAGAGTGAAGGAGGGGGAGACTGGCTGAGGAGAAGTAGTCCAGTCTAAACACAATTGTGACTGCTACAAAAAAAAAAAAAAAAAAAGAGTGAAAGGGACGTGTATAAATACATGGAAAACAAACGAGCAGCAGGTGTGAGAACTGAGCTGGAAGGAGCTAATTTGATAACTGCTGCCAGCTGATGAGAGGACAGACAGAGAGCAATGAGAGGGAAGAAAGCAGGTGTCCTAAAACACAATCACTCACAGCTGATGGACTGGCACAGGCTGTGAGTGAAAGATGTGTGTGTGTGGGAACGGAGGAGAGAGGCTATGTCACCTAAACAACATAACAAACTAACCAGAAACTAATAACAGACAGAAAAATACTCAAAACTACAAAGGGAGTCTGAGCAGAGCTCAGACTCATGACAGTCTTCCACTGTTCAAGGGCCACCAGATGGATGAACACGGCGGGTCGGGTGGCCCACCGAAGTCGATGGGCCACCAGACAGGAGAAAACACATGAGCCTCTTGCTCTGAAAATGACACACGAGTGTTTTGCTCAGAAAATAACACACAAGCTCTTTGTTCATGAAAAAAAAAAAACAATATAGGGGCCTCTTGCCCTGGAGCTGCCACCACGAAAACTTCAAATTCAGAAGATAACATGGAAACTTCAAACTCAGGAGATGATCAGAATCAGAATCAGAATCAGCTTTATTGGCCAAGTATGCACAACACATACAAGGAATTTGACTTTGGCTAAAAACTTGCTCTCGTTGTTCAGGTGGAGGATTTAAATAAGGATTCAATGACAACAGAGTATGTACAGTAAATTACAGTCTGTCCACGTTTCTATAAAAGGATGCAAATATATACAGGAATATATGCAGTTATTTACTCAGACTAACCACACTTTGCAGAAATATATGAAAAAATATACAGTCACACAGTATTTCAATGTGAACTCAGATTCAGTGATATAATGTGAATGAAGTAAAAAGCAGTGTGAGAGTTATGTGCAATGTAATAATGGATGACAAGTCATGAGTACAGCAACAGGTAGGACTAGGTGAATGTTAGGAGTTCATCAGAGTGATGGCTTGAGGAAAGAAACTGTTCCTGTGACGGGTGGTTTTGACCTTCAGCGATCTGTAATGACGACCAGAAGATAGAAGTTCAAACAGTTTGTGGCCGGGGTGTGATGGGTCAGCACAGATGTTTCCCGCCCGTTTCCTGGTTATGGACCGATATAAGTTCTCAATGGAGGGTAGGTCGGTACCAATGATCCTCTCTGCAGACTTAATGATCCGCTGCAGTCTGGTCTTGTCCTGTTTAGTGGCAGATCCAAACCAGACAGTGATGGAAAAGCAGAGGACAGATTGGATGATGGCGGTGTAGAAGACAACCAGCAGCTCCTGAGGCAAATCAAACTTCTTGAGCTGACGCAGAAAAAACAACCTCTGCTGGGCCTTTTTCCGGACAGTGTCTATATGAGAGGACCACTTCAGGTTCCGGGAGATTGTGGTACCCAGAAACTTGAAGGAGTCCACAGTGGACACTGTGCTGTTGAGGATGGTGAGTGGGGGGAATGAAGGGGGATGTCACCTGAAATCCACAGTCATCTCCACCGTTTTGGCTGGGTTAAGTTCAAGATGGTTCTGGCTGCACCAGAGGATCAGCTGCTCCACCTCCCGCCTGTATGCAGACTCATCATCATCCCGGATCAAACCGATGACTGTGGTGTCATCCGCAAACTTCAGGAGCTTCACCGAAGGGTCCTCTGAGGTGCAGTCGTTGGAGTAGAGGGAGAAGAGCAGTGGGGAAAGGACACATCCTTGGGGGGCACCAGTACTAATTTTTCGGGAGCTGGATGTAAATCTCCCTAGCTTCACCTGTTGCCACCTGTCAGTCAGAAAGCTGGAGATCCACTGGCAGGTGGAGGGGGGCACCTTGAGCTGGAGGAGTTTCTGATGAAGAATGCCTAGGATAATGGTGTTGAACGCTGAGCTGAAGTCGACAAACAGGATCCTGGCGTACGTCCCTGGGGAGTCGAGGTGTTGCAGGATGTAGTGTAGTCCCATACTCACTGCATCATCCACTGACCTGTTTGACCGGTAGGCAAACTGCAGTGGGTCCCTCAGGGGGCCTGTGATGACCTTCAGGTGGTTCAGCACCAATGTCTCCAAGGATTTCATGACCACAGAGGTCAGGACAACAGATGGAGCGTTTGAAGCAGGAAGGCACTTCACGCAGCTCCAGTGATTTGTTAAAGATCCGGGTGAAGATGGGGGCCAACTCGTTGGAGCAGACTCTCAGGCAGGACGGAGACACACCATCAGGTCCTGCAGCCTTCTTGATCTTTTGTCTCTGAAAGACCCGGCGCACCTCCTCTTCACAGATCGTTAGTGCTGGTGGGAGGTCAGAGTGGAGGAGGGATGGAGTTCCTGGGGCTGCAGATAATCCTTTTGTGTGGGTGGGAGGTGAGAACTGTAGGTTCTTTTCAAACCTGCAGTAAACAGACATTTTAACCTCAGGAGATGATAACATGGACATTTCAACCTCAGGAGATGATAACATGGACACTTCATCCTCAGGAGGTGATAACATGCAAACTCCAACCTCAGGAGATGATAATGATGACACAGGAACTTGAATTTCAGGAATCAATGATAACATGAGAACTCCCAGTCCTGAAGAAAACCATTTGTGAGCCTCTCGTTCAGAAGAAAACAAAATAAAAGCTCTTTGCTCTGGGGAAAACAAAATATGCCCTTTGTTCCTGGAAAAAGCATGTAGGAGCTCTATACTCCGGAAAAAACACTGGGGTTTCTTGCTTACATGGAACATTTTAAAACTCCAAAGAGGACAACACAAGGCCTTTAAACTTAGGAGGTGGCAGCAAAAAAACTCAGAAAGCTCAGAAAGTGAAAATATTACACCCTTAAGTCTAGGAGATAACATTGGAGCCCTTTGCTCAAAAGAAAACAACATGGGGGTTTCAAACTCAGAGGATAACATTGGGGCTCTTTGCTTTGGAGACTACAAAGGAGTTTTTTGCCCTGGGGACAGCAGCATCAGAGTTTTTAGCTCTGAAACTATTAATAACAGGATTTTCTTGTTCGGTGGAAATCAATACAGGGTTTTCTCATTCAGAAGATAGCAATGGGGGCCTCAAACTCAGAAAAGGACATTGGAATCTCCTACTCAGAAGCCAATGACATAGAAGCCTCAAGCTCAGGAGTCACCAACACAGGACCTTTAGCTTCAGAAGCTAATAAACAAGGTTTTATTTATTTATTTATTTATTTATTTTTAGCTCAGGAGAAACCTATACAGAAACTCTTGATTCAGGAGACAATGACACAGAAGTTTTTAGTTCACAAACAGATGGCAGGTGAGCTGTTAGTACCGTAGCAGGTGGCTGAGGTGCACAGCCCTCAGAAACAGCTGACAGAAATGTGCTGGACTCAGGAACAGATAATTGTTGCACACTAACCTCTGATATTGGTGACAAGGGTGCGCCGACTTCAGGAACAGGCAATAGCGGGGGGGGGGGGGGTGCTTTAGCTCAGCAAACTGCAGCAGATGAGTTTTAAATTCAGTGACCTGTAGCTGGAGAGGCCCCAGCACAGAGTCCGATGATGATAGGCACGCGCCGACCTCGGTGACCACTGACAGGATCTCAACGGCCTCAGGAACTAACGATGGAGGCATGCCGGCCTTGACCACAGACAACTGGGGAACATCAGTCTCAAGAGCAGACTGTTGAGGCACGCAGACCTCAGGCAATGAAGGTGGAGTGGGCTGCTCGACCTCTTGGATGACTGATGGAGGTCTCCTGACCTCTTGGACAACAGGTGGAGGTCTTCTGACCTCTTGCACAACAGGTGGAGGTCTTCTGACCTCTTGGACAATGGCCGGACTGTGATCCTCCTGCAACTCCATCCTCGACATGGCCACCTCAGATGAGATGGTCAACGAGGTGACACCACAGTCATTAGCATCAGAGATTGGTTGGGAAGCCCCAAAAGCTGGTGCCCTCTCTGCTTGGGTCCCCTCAACTGGAGTAAGACAAGCCTTTTCTAAAATAGTTGTAGAGATTAATGGAAAAAGTACTTGTCTTGGCTCCTGGTCTCCTTCTGCAGGGGTGATGACCTCAGGCTTGACTGGTGGAGGTCCTCTGACCTTGGGCACAACGACAGGGGGAGGTCCCATGACCTTGGCCACAACAAATCCTGATGAAACAGGCTGATCTGCGGCAACGTCAGATGTAGCATGCACATCAGTGACCCCAAGCAACAGCGGCTGCAGATCCTTGAGCCTTGACGCATGGGGGTCCACCCCCGGCACAGCCACCTCAGACAGGGGGAACGAATCTTCGGCCAGACCATTACCAGCCTCCATAGTGGAACCCAGCAGAACAAATGGTGGGTGCGCACCATCCTCAAAAACGGATGATAGATGCACACCAACCTCAGGAACAGACAATGGTTCCTCCTCATTTGGCATGAATGCAAACTCACTGGACCACAGGAAATCATCGAGGAAGGCAGGAGTGTCCTCCCTCAGATGAGGCTTTGCTGCGACGAGCTGAAGAGTGTTACTCCATGCTGCATGCCTCCATGCCATGTCCATCCATCCGTCCAGGCATAGGCAAAGGGTGTAGCACTCTCCCACATCCCTAATGAAGTCAAGTAGCTCCCGGTGGTGGGCAGTATCCTCGGTAGTGGAGCTCGGGGAAGAGGAAAGAAGATAGGCAGGTGAGGGTGATGTAGCAGCAGCAGATGTTACAACAGAGTGAGGTGGCGAGAAGACAGCAGCGATGGGAGACTGTCACTGAGCCC